>JAAAKG020132921.1:0-14346 GCA_010014905.2 Druon quercuslanigerum
GTAAGAGTGACAGAGATGGTAATAAAGCACTCTTAGTGCCGCATTGTGCCTTTGGATGTAGGTCGTTCCCACATGAGCTGGACAACTAGATAGTATGTGTCCTAGATGCTCGGGCTGTGCATGGCACGCCCTGCTCAAAATGTAGCGACGGTATGTTAAGGTGGAAATGACACCATCTTGACATGCAAAAATGAAAGGAGAAGGATGGAAATTTTGAATTTTTCAATTTTTCGTCATTGGAAGGGGGATATCTTTTATTATTATGCTGCATGTTTTTATTAATTTGAAGAAAATGTTTTATTTTTAATATTTTTATTGATTTGGACGGGGGGAAATTTTGGTTTTCAATTTTTGGAAGAGGAATTTCTTTTGTTTTTACATTTTTATTGGGATTAAAGAGGAAATTTTTTGTGGGTTATATTTTCTGAATTTGGATAGAGGCATTTTTTATAACATAACTTCTGATGAAAATGTACTTCTAATTCGAAAATGCGGTCAAATAGTAAATTGAAAAATTATAAAATTACATATATGCTTAAAATAAAAAATTTTTAACTTGAAAAATGAAGGTAAAAGCTCTTACAATTTGAAGAATAATTGTCTATTAAAAATTAGAATAATTCAATTATTCATTTTTTTCTGAAATTAAATAATACATGTATTCTGAAATCAAATAACGTAAAACGAGACTTCATTTAAATGCGGTGCAAATAAAAATTATTCAAATTACTTAAAAGTTAGATTTAATTTATTTTGTGATAATTAGAAGTACTGAGTAACAGTTTTGTTTACATCTAATAGTGAAATGCGTAAACAACGTTTCTTTTCATAAACTGGAACAACTTTAGAAAAAAACGCGGTTCATTGTCCAAAATGTTGTATATTTTTATATCAAAATTGTATTTTTAGTGTTCAGGAGTAAGAAAAATGTGACATTTATGTTCATGATGAAACTGAGAAAAGTTCAAGATCTATATGTAAAATTTTATTCAATCAAAACAGAAGTGTGTATGAACTGGTGCGTCTCCCGAAAATAACGTAACCGTCTTACTGAATTCTGGGACTGCTGTTGTCCCAAAAGTTTAACGCGCCGTTCGTCCCTCTGTCGGATCGCAGCGTTCTCAAAATAAGAGAGTAGATGTCTTGAACTGTCTTGAACACAGGGCGCGCTGACGCTCGTGTGTGCTCAGCAGTGGTATGTGTTAGTACAGCAGTCGCCCTAAATTTCTTTCCATGTAGTAGCGATTAAAATCGAAAACAAAAGAGGAGGAAGACGTCAGCCCATGGTGGTTTTCTCATCATACCTACTATTCGATTCTCTGAACCCACCACCACCAGAGGAATGGAGACGTCTACTGGATTCCTATATTTCGAAAGGATGGCCACTGATAATCGGATATGATATGCATGTGCATCATACAATATGGAACAGTAAGAACCATAAACGCAGAGGTTAGATAACTATCTAAATACCGATTAAGTGGTATTAAATCGCGGTAATACACCAACCTACAACCTTTGTGACAACTAGATTTCAAGAGATTATTGACTTAATCATATGCTCTATATCGATTAGCGAAGCATTCGGGGACTGGCACGTATCGCCTGAGACATCCCTATCATATCACATGCATATATGCTTTACGCTGACAGCTGCTAAGTCTGATCCGATTAGGTATATAGGAACCCAAGAGCGACTTACTCAGGCAAATCATGTATGTAATCATGTAAGTTCTTGGCCATTATTTCTACAAGGATTAGATCAATTTAACAGCTGGATTTTGCTGCTGGCTAAGAGGAACTTATGGAGGGGGCATTGCCAGAGCATTCAAAATGTACTTAATACTGCGAAGCTTTAGAAAGCCATAAAGGAAATCCCTACATATCAACTGAAAGCAATGATTTTGCCAAAAGGTGACATGACCACTAGTAATTATTTTTTTATTTCTGTTTTTTTTTAATTGTATAATATTGTTTGAGCTTACATTAAAAAATGCTTTGAATATTGGACTATATTATTTTTCTTTTTCTTCTCCTAACCTATTACTTCTGCAGTTTTTTGTATAGACAGACTTTGTCTTGGCACGGCCTATCTAACTTTGTTCATCACTTTTCTATTTCTTCCTTATTCTATTATATTGCTGTGGGTTCCTGGCCCACAATATATTTGATTTGTTTCATATTGTTCTTACTTATTCTAGAAACAGTCTCAACTTTGCTAATTGGAACGCACACAGCGTTCTACTTTACGTGAATGATCTCGATATATTCTGTATAACAGTGGCCCACAAGGGACCTGACTTCTGAGATTTGGGGATATTTTAACCAAAGGTGGGATCGGCCTAACGGACGGTGAGGAGAGGCATTTTTATTCCCGTTAGAGAGAACTTAGAGAGACCCTAGATGGAGGACACCGAGATCGTGTGCATTTACGGTTTTTTCATCTTAGTCCTTCAGGTCAAATAAGCATTTGTTCAATAACTTGGACCTTATTTAATGTGCCCCACGCTTTTCCCGATATCGACTGTTATGGCAAGGGGGAGGGGGGTGACACCTACTGCTCTGATCATTTCCCGGTGTTCGGCAGACTTGACGTGTCTCCCTCCTCGGCGTGGTCGAAATCCATGACACGGGTATTAAGGAAGAAAGATTTAAGTATACAGAAGTGAGAGGAGAAGGCTCCTATCAGGATGGTCGATGCGGAGGTGAAGAGGTTCTTGTCGAACGACAAGTACCAAACATTCCGCATGTTCTGTGAATCTTTCAGTCAATCTGGTGGTCTAGCAATGACCTGGTCGACCGTCAAGGCACTTGCTTGTGGCTTGAACTCTCCTACCGGCGCAATCAGATCTGACATCTCTTTGATCAGTGTGGAGCTGATTGAGGGTTCGGATGCGACTGACACGATAAACTATGAGTTCTCATGAGAGGAGTTCTCCTCAGCCCTTTCATCGAGAAAGGTCAGGTCGACAGCGGAAATGGGTGGCATCATTAAGGGTCTCTGACTTGGTTCCACAGTTGGTCAACGATCTATTCAATCTGATGTTTGCAAAGTCGTCCTTTCCCAAGCATGGAAGGACTTATTGGTTTATTTAATTCCCAAGGCCGGAGGGAGGAGATTTCGGCCCACCTCTCTGGCGTCAACTTTTGTTAAGTTATTCGAGAAATTGACCTCAAGATGGCTTTACTTCCTGACGAAGCATAACGATGAGATTTCCGCTTTCCAGTTCAAATTGAGGAGAGGGAAGTCCTCCATGGACTTTAAGGCTCCCGTGGTCACGGACGTGCTACGTGGTTTCAGAGAGGGGAAAACTACTCTAACCCGGGCTAAATCTTAGTGTTGCGGATAGACTTCTAAAATTGGTCTCCTTCTTCGACAGCGCGCAAAACCTCGGGCTGCTTAACTTCCAGATGGAGTAAAGGTGGCCATGTACGCGGCTGGCGTTCATCTGAATATCACCATAGATAATATTGGCACATACGAGATCTTATTGTTTCGAGCTGTGGAGTCACTATCCGCCTGGTTAGAGACGATCGATCTCTCTATTTCTATGCCTAAATGCTAATGGTGTATTTTTACCAGGTCCCGAGTCAGCGATAAGAATATATTCTTGAACCTGGCGGGTGCACTGGTCTCTTGTCAGCCCTCTCTAAATACTTGGGCATCATCTTGGATAGACGCTTGAGCTGGGTTCCTTACTTCAAGTCCGTGGTCGCGAAGAATTTTAGAGTAATCAACATTATGTGTGTCATCTCCAGGGTTATCTGGGATGCGTCCCCTTCTCTTATCGTGACTGTGCACATATGACTGGTCAGGGCCTGTCTCGAGTGGGGTTCTCCCCTGTCTCTTAACGCTAGCGTTGTCGCAATTGGGTTCTTGGTGCTCAGGCTTTCGGCCCTGCCTTATAGAGCAAGTAATAGGGGCTTACGAGTGAATCCCGATCAATTTAAACTGATGTCGCTTGATGCTAATATTTAACCTGCTGTGCAAGGGTTCTCCTTTCTTACCTCTTTTGAAGTAGTCAACGGTTATGTGGCTATTTAGCTAATCAATACATTTAATATAATAAGCTATATTTGAATGTGACATGGATTTCTAAATAATAGGCCAGAAACAAACAATAAGAAAGAAGAAGAAACGGATGGAGAAATCCTCAAACACCTCATGCATGTACACTTCCCTGGTTCCGAACCTGGCTACCTGTCAGAGAAGGGGGCTTTTAGGCCAAACTTCTCTGACGGTACAGATTACAGGCCCAGTTGGGATGACTGGACGATGGCAAGTCGGATAATACAATAAAAAATTAAGTGGGTCGTTCGGCATTTTGACTCAGTCAATGTTGCTCGGAACGATGTTTATATTCCCGGCAAAAATTCAATAATATGTAGTTGTAGTAACAAAGGCCGAAGCAGCCTTTAGGGCTTGCACAGACACAATAAGAGAAACCTGGGTACTCAAACCGAAGGTAGTTTACTAGTTACATATATATGGTAATTATTAGACCAATTATAACTTATGACTCATTGATATTTTATAATCAAATTGAAATGCATCTCAAATTTAGGAATTCGGCCTGTTTATGCTAATTTACGACACTAGGGCAACCTAGATTACAGATCCTAATTCTATCATGCCTAGGATCAATATCAAAATGGGAACTGAATGACTTACATCCTTGACCGGATCTACACGGGAAAAAATTGCCGTTCAAACAGAAAAATACTGAAAAATCAAATCAATAAATATAACATATATTTGAATTAATTAACTTTTGTTTTTGAAACAGCCAACTTTAACCTCGATTCAAGAATGTTCATACCTTCACTTGAAACTGTAGGTACAAATTTTTATAAGGTGATATGAAATAAGTTTTAATACAAGTTTTGAAGATTCACAGAAGTTAAAAAACTAGTTTTAAACTTCTTAATTCAGTTATATAATATCTTTGTATTAATGATTTATTCATGTGATTCTGTAATAATAATTCTTATAATAAATTCTGATGCAAATCCCTGCTTTAAAAATTTTACCAACATCGCTGGTTCGTTTCATATATTTTTAGCTCGTACTAAACATACGTATCGCTAGGTAAGCAATATATTGTTTTCCACGTATTAAAAATGTTTAATACGTCTCAAACACTAACTGCCTGATATTTTTTTCTATAGGAATAGTCAATTGAGCATGGAAGCCCCCCCTCCTGGCCTTCCTCAAGGCTGCTGTTATTAGCAGCTTTAGTTTTAGTTGTGCTTTCGCCAATGTATAAGTGGACATTCTGTGATCCTGCGTGTCATTGGTGAGCAAGACGTCACACACAAACAACATTGAGCTTAATGCGGGTACCCCAGATTATGGAACGCGGCGATTATAGAAAAATTTCACGTCCCGATCGTACCTTATTTAAGCAAAAAGTTACAACTAAACCTTTACTAAATACAATTCGAAGTTAATTTGAAAGATAAGTTTATATGGCCAGTAATGTTTTGGAGGGTTTAACAATGTAATTAAGAAGTACCTGATTGCGAATGATTGCAAGTGATTTCAACCCCATTACAACTGATTACATAATAATCTGTGCAAAACGGTTGCAGAATTTTTGTAACCCGCGAGTCTTTTAGTTGGGATGAAAATTCTAGATTAACATTACAGTATTGTTGATCGAGTTATTATTTCATAAAGATATAGAAAATCATTAGTCTCGGTATTCACAGCTGAATGAATGAGAAAACCGCCAATAATTGGATGATTTCCTATCCGACTGATCATACATTTGCCAGACAATACTTTCGCATTAAACTTCGATAATGATATCAAGCAATTTTCTCACTGGAAACGCATTTCAAATTCGTAAACTCATTACGAAGCAACAAATTTTAGGAGATATTTGCGTTTTTCTAAGTTTGGGTATCAAAGTTCTGACCTCAAAAATGCCCCGGCCACTTGTTTTTGAACACAAAGGGCAATTTATTGGGCTACATGACCATTTTATAATAAGCTTACTTTAGGTTTCTGAATGTTGAATGAAAGTGTTTCTTTTTATTTAAATGAAGTAGATGAATAATTAAAATAAATATGAACCGTGACAAGCATATCTTGTTCATAATTGCGTTATGGCGAAAGAGATATAGTAACCTGTTAGAGCGATATATCAATATTATTTTTTTAGCAATCGTGTTCAACATCATTGGCGAAGTTGAAATCGCGTAGGGTCAGTAGTTTCAGACAAGATAATCGACGTCCGAGTGAATCATTACATTTGAATTTTCTAATGTCTGAAACTCACCAGGATGACGAAGATCGTACTTCTTGATGTCCAGGTTCTTCTCGCGACACACTTCCTCGAGAATATCTCCCAGGTTCATTTTTGGACTGACTCTCGACACGTACAACTGATTTCTCGGCAGATGAACCTTAAAAGTCGAAGATCTTATTTTAAAAAAGGATTAACTTCTTTCAAAATTTCTTTTTAAAATACCTCCAACTTCCGGTTGCACAACTTATCGTTAAACGCTTACAAATAAACTCCCAATCATAGCGATATTTGAAATTGCAAATTATAGTTATAATTTTTCCAAGCACGTGAATGTAAAAAGTCCGCAATAAATAAAGTTCGCGGCGTCAATAAAAAAGCAGAATCGCAAGTAGTAAAAAAAGAAAACCAACGCGGTCGATCAATAAAAATGTGACGCAACAAACGAGACGTAACGCTTTAATACCCTTTTTTGCAAATGATTCTGTAGAGTTTTTTTCTGATACATAAAGTTACGCGGTATAATTTTTTGCGAATAAAGTTTCAGTATTGAAAGTTGAACAAGAGTTTTGATTGCTCTCACCTGTAATCGAAACGTCGTCTCAAATGGTTGGTTGGCCTGCCTAGTTTTTCGGGGTAAAAAGGTCCCTTGCTTCGGAAGCAATTTAACCTGCGGATGAAAAGAGAGTGTCAAAGTCAAGTTTTGAAATTGCCGAGTCAACCCTTCTTTAAGTAATCTCCCTTGCCCTTACTAACCAAGATTACTTTTTTTGCTTTTATTTTTCTTGAAATAAGACTGCAAATCATGACGTTGATGGCAG
This sequence comes from Druon quercuslanigerum, assembly GCA_010014905.2. Lineage (NCBI taxonomy): Eukaryota > Metazoa > Arthropoda > Insecta > Hymenoptera > Cynipidae > Druon > Druon quercuslanigerum. The sequence goes on from JAAAKG020132921.1 coordinate 7,073, forward strand.
AGACAACTTTAATGACAGAAAAACGACAGGGATTCATCAGTGCGTGGCAATTTTAATGCCATCTTTGCAAATAAAACAGGAAGCGAAGAATCGATTCACTAGATGTTTAGTCTTTTAAGTTTTATCATGATTATAAAAATTATGGGTTCTCGTCTTCCAATTTTTCAATTCAGTGGTTTTTCAAGAACAATTCTCTATTATATAGAAGCCTTAGAAGAATTCGATTTTCGGAATTTCCGTTCTAACATTATAAATAAAAGTTCACTGTACTTTGCATTTTTCAAGTTTCCGTATTTTCGATCAAAAAGGAGATTTCTTACGATCAAAATAACATCTGAAATCAACGAAACTTCTCTACTTAGTTTTTTTAAAAAGGTTTAACAAATTTCTTAAGTCCTATTTTTACTGTTGACTTAAAAGTTCAATCCGGAATCAAATACAGTTATTTCTTTTAAATCAGCACTCGCTGAATATATTTTCTTCTACGAATAACGAGCACAATACTTGTTAGCAATATTTACTTGAAGAGCATCCAGTGCCCCAATCGGAGTGTTAGGTTGATGAGGTAAAACAAAACCCCGTTCGCCAATAGCTTGCAGGGTGTAACTGGAAGCAGCCAATTTGTGAGCCGTGGTGATCTGCACAAGAAGGTCCATCATTGGTGTACTGAAAAAAAATTAAAAACAATAATCACGTTAAATGTTTATTTGATTTTTTTAATTTGATATCGAACAGTTTATTTGGCAAATATAGAATATTTGCGTCAATTCTTCTACATATTTACAATAACTTGCTATTAACATCAATTCGTAATTTTAGGAAGCTGTATGACGACATTAATCTCATCAGAAAGATCCGTACTTTCGCGAAATATATTTATTTTTTCTCTTAGCTCTCAGACTCGAAGGCAATTTCAGTCGGAGAGATCGACGAAACTGGTATTCTTTCGATCAAATATATATGGTATCCTGTGCTTTCTGCGAGAAAACTTTCCACTTAATATCTTTACATTCTATCATATCTTTCTGGAAAAAAATCACCAGACTATAAAATTCCTGAGGTTATTCCTTCAAGGGAAAATATAATAAATGAGGAGACATCCTGGAAATATACAGTGCCGAAATTTGGGTTAATTTCTACTGGTTTTTTTCGCGAGCGTACAAATTGTTTTCTTTCCTTGACAATTAAGACCAAAATGCAAATGAGAGTAGACAGCATAAACTTGCTTCCTTTAATTGTATCGTATTTTTATACATACAACTACTTATTTATTATATTTAAAGAAAGAAAATCTAGAATTTTTTCTTGGTTATTTCTAATAATTAATTAGTTTGAGACCCTCTTTCATATAAATTTGTCACTTAATTTAATTAATGTACAAAGATTTTAACAGTGCTAATAAATGAATTGCCACTCAAAACAGTTCCCTCTTTCTAAAGCGTCTTCTCTAATGGAATTACTCGACACTCCTCAACTTGATTGTGAAATGAGAAATGATTGATGGCGAATAGATATGATTGCGATTAAACTTAATTTTCAAATGAAAGCGAATCTTCTGCTGAACTTGTGCAGAGGTTTTGACGCGACCTGACCTCTTTGGCGTTAGAAAATTTATTTTAATTCCCTCAAGCATTATACTTTTCGCTGATGTAGCTTGGTGCTAATTAATTTTGATCTTGAATACACTTCAATATCCATAAAACCTACTTTATAAAGAATTTTCACTACTTATTTAGATAACCGAAGTCTTAACTTTTTGCAAATTATATTTACCTGCAATATTGAACATACTTTAATTTATTGGAATGAGTTGAGAAAATCTGAATTAGAATAAATAAGTAAGAATAATTTTGTCTTCCTTTCAGGATTGATATTTCTAAAACTTTTATTAGTTATTGAAAAAATTTACTTTTCTTAGCGGCCTCTTAAATCTTTATTTTCTCGAAACCGACTCATTTTGCTTTACCCTAATTTTTTATTGCCTCATTCAAAATATTTATATCTCAGGAGCAAATTCATTTTTTGTACAAAATTTAAACTTTTTTTTATGACTGCCGTAAGTCGATATTCAAAATCTGTGAAATTCTTGCCTGCAAATTTTTGGACAACTTCCTTAGAACTCGCAATTGGCCAACTTTTATCGAAGAAATAATTTTTAACCGCATTTAGAAACTCAATGTCTTGGGAGTAAGTTTTTATTTTTATTTACACTGAAGATTACATTTTTTATCGACATCCGCAGTTGAGCCTTCTCCAATTTGTGGTCAGTGTCAATTTGAGATTGTCAAGTTCAACATCATTTCCTGATAACTGGAGAATTTTTTCTAATCAAACATTTTTGGTCTCAAGTCAGCAACACGTCAGTCCGAAGGTAAGCTATTTCATATTAAAATGGTGATTTTGGTTTTACAATATTTTTCTTTAAGGTTTCGTACTGTCATATTATTATATGTACTCTCAGTGGGATCTATGATCTCTTAGGTTCTAGGGTTAAGATTTGGGAGCGAAGAAAATAATTTATTTTCCTTTTTTTTTAAATGATGTCATAATTTTTATTCTTGCTGGCAAACAATGTTTTAACGACAGCCTTAGAATGTGACCGTTAGACAAATCGACCATTTCATTTCTAATGCAATAATTTGATTTGTTACCTTGATTCCTGCTTTGTGAAATGTTTCTGAACGGTGGACACTGGTCCGTTTAACGGTTGTACACCGCATGCTAATTTATGATGAAAAGCCTCAATCTCTTCCGCATAATTTGATTTGATTTAGACAGAGAAATTCTTACTTCCTTTATTGTCACCTCTACAATGTCCGCCCTACTTCGACAAATTTATTTATTGGGATAATAAAAATGAAATAAAAGTTTCTTTCAATAACTTTTTCGTTACTTAAGTAATAAGCCTTTAAGGAATTTAAGATCTTTCATTACATATTTCAACGAATCAAAATAATATAGGTGCACAGAATACCTTGAAAAGAAATCCACATGATCAGATTGGACATTTTATAATGAAAATAATATATGCAACAGCGATAGTATTTTTTTTTACTTTCAAAAGAAACAGCTCATTTGCGTGAAAGTCTAAGCCAAAAAAATGCAGAAAAAGAAACGATTTGAGGGGAAGAAGGTGTTCTTTCTGCACTCGATTAAATTTCTCGTGTCCAGAGCGTTGGAACGTGATTTAATTCAAGGATATTCAGCTTGTTTCGTTTATCATAAATACTACACAGAAAGTCGTGTGATATTTTTATTATCACTATAATTTCTTAAGTAAGTCACACTTGACGGTAAAGCGGAAAAGGGAAAGTAGAAAAACGGAGGAGCACATTTTTCCAAATGGCATTGACAGTTTGTGCACAATTTTTAGCTATTACTGTAATCATTTTAGAAGCTCAGCGAAACTCGGTTCGCTACTCATGTAATTAGAAAAATTAACTGCCACAAGTTTTGCTGCAAACCTACTTCCTGCGCTCTAATGACATAATTATATTTTCCAACTAGGTATTCCAAAAAAATAAGTCGTTCGTGACCTATATTTTTTATGTTTTTAACCATCGAATTGAACATAAAAATGTTGTGCTCTTTCAATCATTGATAACTCATGTTATAGATTTTATTAATTTTTTATAGTATTCGAATAATATACTAATTTAAAATTGTAAGCAGTTTTCAATTAAAATGCATTTCAAAGTTTGAAAATTTGCAATGAAGAAAGCTCAGAAACCTGGTAAACTATAATCCCACTCCTTTTAAAGTTCTTCGACAGGGAATGTTTAAAAAAATTTTGAATTTCGGAATGAGAAGAAATCCTGGATCTGAAAATTATATATTTTTTGTTTCAAAAAGAGTTTCTAAATAATAAATAATAAATAATAATAATAATAAATATAAATCTCTATAAATCTCTATGAATCAGGAAATTTATTTTTTGTTCTTTCAAAAAGTGCGTCTTTAGGTTTTTAGTTTTTAGCTTTTATAGAAATTTTTGGTCTTACTTTTCAAAATTCGCCGAAGATTTTGAGAAACTTTTGAAGCTTCGAAGTTAAATAATCCTGGCAACTTATTTGAAAATATAGAAAGTATATTTTCACAAAAAACCCTCCAATTTTTTGCAGTCTTTTGTTAAATTTGTTCTGTTATAACTTTAATCAACCATTATCATTTATCGAAAATAAATAATAATCAAACTTAATATTTTATCAAATATAATGTTTCATAAAACGCAATGTTTATAAAAAAATTACCATACATACTGTTTCATCAAATACACTGTTATATATACTGTTACTGTATTAAGGTCTTGCGAATTTTATGCGTGGTAAAATATTTCACTGAGAGATTTTTGCAATAAAAACAAATTAGATCAAAAATGCTATAAGATGTTAAACAAACAAAATATTTTTTTCTTAAAGATTTTGAAGTGTTGAACTTGTCTATTTTGAAAATGTGCAATGCAATGAAATATCAAAACATTTTTATCACCTTCTTTGATTTTAGTAAAAAATATAATAACATCCATTATAGGCTGAAAAAATTGTTGATATAATGAATAATGTAATAAGAAAAATAATTATATTAACTGTTTTCCATCAAAAAATATTTTTTAATGAACGGGCAAAATATTTGATGATCGGACATTTTTTTCTCTTGGAGAAAAAGCTATTTTTGTATGGGCGTGGATGGATTCTGCGATATAAAATATTTTGGGTATAATTAGGTGTTTTTGGAATGAAGATCTAATTTTATTCCTCATAGTAGGACGAAGTCCTGATATCAAACAGGACCAATCGTGGGTCGTGGTTGACGCATCACGTAAAATTGTGCAATTGCCTTTTATTAATATCCATCTGTATCAGCAAAGAACCTACAAAAATATTTGTCCTTGATTTAAGGAAGAATAGAATATTATTTGTCTCTGCTAGAATTTTTAAATAAAAGAAAATAGTGAGAATAAAATTACCTTCTTTGGACTGTGACCCTCTGCGTCTGGACAGTATGGTCTCTTGGCAGCTGGACCAGAAGCTCCATGCTTCCAGCCAACATGTCTGCCGGAGTGTCCTCTGTCACAGTCAGGACCATGGCAGAGGGTCTTTCCTCCCTAGCCCTGTAATAAAAAATATTCACATTAAAAAAAATCATTTTGAGCTTCAAGGCCATACATCACTTACCCAATTCCTGTCTTACTCACATTTTTTTGCGTGAATGTGAGTCGTTGCGAAGAAAAGGTCGGTAAGATAGGAACCAGGTAAGTAGTACATGACATTGAAGTATATTTTGCTTTTAATCATATTACCAAAAATTTGCACGGAATGTCTTTCGCATTTACAATTTATTTGTATAGGAATCATTAAAAAATCATGTAAAGAAAAGCCGACCGGAAACACGTGCAATAATTACGGCGAATGCCTGTGAGATTTCCGACAATGAACCGATTACATTGGCACGGATTATATACCTAGCTGTCTTCATGTCGCATAAAACTTCAATGTCAACCGTTATCGTCGGTACACTTTGTAAAACTAGTATTTCAACGCGGAAGACCGGTTCGATGAGTCGTCTTCATGACAGCAGTCGAAAACATTTTTTTTTATTAAATTGATAAGCCGCAGAGATAAGACCTCAAGAAACGAGATCTGATCATACCTTGGGGATTAGAAATTTATTCCTGTTTACCATCTTCAGTCTTCACTGACGTCAATTCATATTTTATTTTAATCAAGTAACTTTCCACGTCACTTTATTATTTATTTTATTTATTGCCTTATGTATTGAAGTAACCTACGAAGTTTTGAATTGCCTCTTGATAAAAAACTAAAACTATTTACAGTACTTTTTACTCATTTTTTGAACAGAGGCAGCTAGGAACCTGCTATTAATAAAATAAATATTACGAGAATAAAACGAGGACTTATTTATGATAGGTCTATTAAATACTTGGATTTTGTTTGAGACATTAATAATACTGAGAACTTGCAGAATTGATGTGTGTCAATAGACAGGTTGGAAAGTAATTATACGAAAAAAGATAGTCACTAGTCAGTCGACGTCGAGGCCAATGTATATTTTTACATCGATATTTTATCTGAGAAAAAAACGTATGTAGGCTCAGAGTGCGTAGCTCATTTCTTGAATATGCAAAATTCCGATAACGCTACGTTGTCTTTTTCATCAATGTCACTCCTTCTTTCAATGGGGACATTGCATGAAATGAAATAAATATATTTTTAGAAACTTGAAGTAGTGAATAACGTTGTGGATAAAATACATTTTTGCAGGTTTCTAATACTGAAAAAATAAATCATTTCTAGTTTACGTCTATTTGGTCACATTCAAACAGATGTTACGTTACTGAGATATAGAAATGAGCACCAATGGAACCATTTTATCCGCCATGTTACTTTTCAAAATTTAGACCAATCAGGTTTTGCGGCCGTCGTGTCATTTTATTTAAAAGCTGATTAACCCATCAATGTCTAAAGAGCTGAAAACGAGAAATCGAAAATAAAAGCCGAATCAAATGGGGTTAAAGATATAAACAAAGAATGGATTTGGAAATCAGTGAATTCCCTGAAGAATGTAAATTATTCAATTCTTTTCTTCGTCATTATTATTAATGATTATTTTATAATAATTCATTAAAGTCGTTTAGAGACCTTTATACATTGAAATGCATGTTTAGAAACCGTTTCTACTTTTTTTGTGCATAATTATACATAATAAACTGCCGTGAGTGGAGCCGTGTTCAAACTTTATTAGGAAAAAAACATGTTTCTTATAAAAAAATATTATTTCTGATTGGAATATAATAATAAGCTAATAATGCATCAGAATATCTTTTTATCTCATGTCATACAACATCCCCATTAGGGTAGTGTCCGAAAGTCTGATCACCACCTTTTCCCACTTTCCCTTGCCAAGTCCATACTTTTAGACTCGGCCGTATTTCAAACGTATAGATGGACTGCCCGAACGTTTAAACTCGGCCTTCAATATTATTGCTTATCAACAAATTATAATTTTTATTTCCTGTTTTAAAATTGCTTATATCTTTCGATTGAACTTTAAATAAAAGAACGTCCGTTGCATAATAAATCATGTATTTATCTTAGTAAGTATAGAGGACAAATTTATAATTGGAAATTGAAATTCCGAACGTCTTGGATGATAATAATCAGTAATAGCTGAGTTTAAAACTGTCAGTTTCTAAAAGTATTTCAGATTCTTCATCCAATGAACATAATTATTCCAAACAAATAAAAACTTATTAA
>JAAAKG020132922.1:0-14345 GCA_010014905.2 Druon quercuslanigerum
AGGTATTTTAAGTTTATATGATGAGGGATACATATATTGTAAAACTCAAAACGAGTGTACAATGGAGAAATAAATAAATAAATAAATAAATATTTAGAAAAATTTGTCGAATATTTTATAATTCGGAAATTATCTGTCCGAAAAATTATTATTCGGGAATTTTACAGTGTCGGGAATTCGATTTTTGAAATTTTTAAGTTGTCTTTGATCAATAGATTTCATATTTGTATTTCTAACGAATAAATAATGATTATTTAAAAACTTTATATATTTTTTAAATTATGGATTTATCGGTAAAGACGACTGAAAATCCCGACAAATAAAATTCCAGACAGAAAATTGCCAAATTTAAGTAATTAAAACCTTTTTTTTAATAAATATAATTTTTTTTTTAACTATTGTTATTTTAAATTCAAACAATCTTTTTTTAAATTGAATATTATATCAAAAAATATTCCGAAAAAAATTCGAAATAGAAAATTCCTGAAATTATTAAATTGCTGAAATATCAAAATCCGGAATTAAAAAATTTTCAAACAGTTTATAATATAACCGAACTTTAAAATTTCCGACAGTAAATTGCCGATTTATAAAATATTCGATATCAAATTTTCGAATTTTAGCAATAAAAGAAATTTTTTATATCAATTTAATTAAAAATACGATGGTAAAATATTTTCATCCAAGAAATTTTATTCTACAATTTTGATAAAATTATTAATATTTTAAATGCAAAGAATAATTTTTACAAACATTAAACAATTTTTCTTTATTGTAAATATTTTATTATTATATTTTTAATAAATAAATAATATTTATTAAAGGAAAAAAATGTTTAATTATTTGAATCAGGGGATTTTCTAGTTTGGATATTTTATAATTCGATAATTTTCTTCCAGGAATTTTATTATTCAGGAATTTCCAATTTCGGTAATATTATAAATTGCTCGTAAATTTTAGTATTTGGGAATTTTTTCATTCGGGAACTCACTGAATCGAATTAAATATTATTTCACTAAATTGATTTGCATTTAAATCAAAAAATTAAAGCAATCTATAACATTTATTTAATATTTATAGATAGTACAAAAAATATACTTATACTTAATTATATTTCCACATATTTTAAATATTCTCTGGAAAAAATGATTTCTTTTAATCATTTTTTTTTCAATAATTAAAGTTCGAGTCGAGCTGGCATTTCTTCCGGTTTATTTTTGAGGGCGGATAGAATATTATTGGCAGTTATCTTAGCCATTTCTTCCCTTGTTTCAATGTTGGCACTGCCCAAATGAGGAATTACAACTGAAAAAAAATGTTGATATTAAAATTTCCAAATTAAATATAAGCTGTCAATAAATCAAGGTTTCTAGTGTTTCTTAATTTAAAAAATCCAAGAACTTTTCACGTTTTCCAGAATAAAAAAAAAACTTTCCACGTAGATTTTTTAAGTGAAAAAATAAATTTCACGAAACAACATAAATTTTAGATTTAATGGAAGTAGAAACGTTCGTATACTAATTTTAATTTTATAGAATTTTTAACATAGAATCTTTCATAAACGGAATATAATTTTTTTTTATTTATTTATTTCAATAAAAAATCGAAATTATCTACAATAAAAGATGGATTTTCAATCCAAAAGGATGATTCTTTAACAAAACAGTTAAATCTTCGATAAAAAAAAAATAATTTTCTAATAAAATGGTTCAATTTTTATGAAATAATGACATTTTCAAGAAAACAGTTTCATTTGAAACTAAATTGTGGAATTTTCAACCAAGAAAGATGAATTTTCAACTAAGTAATCGAATTTTGAAACCAAAAATATTAAACATCAACGAAAAATAGTTTACTTTTCGACTTGAAAAGTTAAATTTTCGACCAAAAGGCGAATTCATAACGAAAAAATAAATAATATTTCATTTTTAAAAAACTCTCAACAATTTAATTAAATTGTCAATCGTAAATTTGAATTTTCAATAAAATAGTTGATTTTTTCACCAAATAGTTAAATTTTTAACACATAAAAATGAATCCTCAAATAGAATGAAAAATTTTCGGCAAGAAAATACGATTTTTTATTTTGAAAAATACATAAAATTTCTAATAAATAGATGAGTTTTCAAATAAAAAGATAAATTTCCAAAAAAAATATATTTTAAACAAAACAGTTGGAGTTTTTTACCAAAAAGGCCTGACTTTCTGACAAAATATTTAAATTTTCAACAAAATACTGGATTTTTCTAGCTAGAAAGATGAATTTTCAACTAAGTAGTCAAATTTTAAAACAAAAAAATTAAACTTCATTAAAAAATGGACGAATTTTCGACATGAAAATTTGAATGTTTATTATTAAGATGAATTCTGAAAGAAAAATTGATATTTCATAAAAAGGCAGTAAATATCAACTAAATAACTAAATTTTGAACTGAAGAAAAAAGTTGAATTTTCAATCTATGGAAATGAATTGTTTAACAAAAAATAATAATTTTTTACTTTGAAAACGACCGTTTCCTTGAACAAAATACATTAATTGTCAAATAAAGAGTTGGATTTTCGAATAAAAAAGATTAATTTACACTAAAAAAATTAGTTTTCTACAAAATGGATAAATTTTTAACCAAAGAGTTGAATTTTCAACAAAAAATTTGAGTTTGATAAAAAAGGATTGATTTTGTAACAAAATATTTGAATTTTCACAAAAATAGTTTAAGTTTTAACTAAATATTGGAATATTCTGAATTCAAAGATTCATTTTTTTATCGAAACGAATTTTTAAATAAATAGTTGAATTTTCAAATTAAAAAAGATAAACTTTCACTGAAAAAATATTTGTTTAACTAAACATTTAAATTTTTAACCAAAGAAACAAAATATTTAACATAAAAAATAATTTATAAAATTATTATAATTTATATTATTATTCATAAATAATTTACAATAAAATTTTTAATTTTCAATAAAATAGTTAAAGTTTTAACCAAAGAGATGACTTATAAAAGAAATGTTAATTTTCAACAACCCAGTTTAATTTGGAACTATAAAGTCGAATTTTGAAATAAAAAACATTAAAGTTCAACCAAAAATTGACGAGTTTTCAACAAAAATATGAATTCTTAAGGAAAAATATAACAGTTGATGTTTCACGCAAAAAAATGAATCTCAACTAAATAATTAAATTTTTATCATAATAATTAATTTTAAAAAAATATTTGAATTTTCAATTTACAAAATTGAATTCTCAAAAAAGACGATTTTTTACCAAAACGGATTAATTTTATACAAAAAAAAGACAATTTTTTAAAAAATTACAAAAAAAGTTTATTTTAAATCAAAGATTTTCAGTTTAAACCAAAAGGGTAAATCTCAAATAAAACGTTTAATTTTTTACTAATACAGCCAAATTTTCAACTAGAAAAAAAAATAATAATTTTCAACCAAAAAATGAAAAGTAACATTTCTGGGTAAAAAATAAATTTTAAATAAACAAAACGGATTTTCAACAAAATAGTTGAATTTTTTAACCAAAATATTACAATTTTTAATTTATAAAATTTAATTCTCTATCGAGACGAATGTTTTATAAGCAACATTAATTGTTTTCAATAAAATTCAAATTTTCAACACTAAATACATCAGTTTTCAAATAAATCAATCTAACAAAGAACCAAAAAGATTCATTTTCTACCAAAAAAATACCACTTTTTGATAAAAAATACATAAGTTTTTAAATAATAAGTTGAATTTTTAAATAAAAACGATACAATTTCACTGAAAAAATACTTTTTCAATGAAACAGTTAAATTTTCAACCAAAGAATTTAATTTATAACAAAAATGTTTATTTTTAACAAAACAGTTGAGTTTTTGTCGAAAACGGAGGACTTTTTTTTTTAATTTTTAACTAAACACTCGAATTATTAACACGAAATGTTCAATTTTCAACAAAAAAAATGAGTTCTTATCGAAAACTATAACAGTTGTTATTTCATTTTAAAAAAAATGAATCTAAACCAGACGAATTTTCAGCCAAGAAGATTAATTTTCTACCAAAAAATACCATTTTTTAAACAAATTACATGAATTTTAAAATAAGTAGTTTAATTTTCAAATAAAAAAGATAAAATTTCACAAAAAAATACTTTTTCAACTTTTTTAACCGACGAGTTGAGTTTTAGGCCAAAACGGATGACTTTTTAACAAAATATTTTAATTTTTAAGAAAATAGTCGAATTTTGAAAATAAAAAATATTCGAATTTTTAACAGCAAAAATTAAATTTGTAATAAAAACACGTTTCAATCAGGAACAGTAATTTTTAACAAAAAAGACTATTTTTAAAACAAAATATATTGTTTTTCGAATAAAAATAGTTAAATTAAAAAAAAGTAAATAAAAGCTTTAATAAAGTCCAGAAAATCCATTCAATTCAGTTAATTTATAAGAATTTAATTGAATTAAAAAAATTCAAAAGAATTCCGGAGGGTGAATTCCAAAAAAAAATTATTAATTTCTTCAAATCTTTCAAACCCTGAGAAATATCTTACTTTTCTAAAAAAAGCTCTTTACCAACCACTAAATTTAATTGAAATTTAAAAAATACCAAAGAATTCCGGAGAATTAAAAGAATTAATGGTAAATTCGAAAAATAATTGTTAATCTCTTTAAATCTTTTAAACCGTGAGAAATATATTCATTTTCTAAAATAATTATATTTCTTAATAATTATGAAGCTTGGTCATATTTCCTGAAATCCTGGAAAATTTTGGATTCTTATACCAAAATATTTTAATTTTTATTTTAAAAATTTGAATTCTTTAACGAGACGAATTTTCAATCAGGAACATTATTTTTTTACAAAAAAAAGACAATGTTTTGATACAAAATATACAAATTTTCAAACTAATCAATCTAAGAAAATCAATTCTTCAAAAAGACGACGAATTTTCAACCAAGAAGATTAAGTTCCTACCAAAAAAGACCATTATTTAAAACAAATTACAAGAATTTTAAAATAAATAGTTTCATTTTCAAATAAAAAAGATAAAATTTCACTAAAAAAATACTTTTTCAACCGACGAAATTAATTTTTAACAAAACAGTTGAGTTTGCGGCCAAAACGGATGACTTTTTAACAAAATAGTCGTTTTTTGAAAATAAAAATATTAAACTTTAACAAAAAATATTCGAATTTTTAACAACATAAGTTAAATTTTCAATAAAAACATGAATTCTTAAGGGAAAATATAACAGTTGATATTTCATTTTTAAAAAATAAATCCTAACAAAATAGATAAATTTTTAATACAATAATTGATTTTTTAAACCAAATTGTTGAATTTTTAATTTACAAAATTGAATTCTCAAACCAGACGATTTTTCAATTAGGAACAGTAATTTTTTACAAAGAAAGACAATTTTTTGAAACAAAATACATGCATTCTCGAATAAATATAGTTAAATTAAAAACAAAGTAAATAAAAACTTTAATAAAGTCAAGAAAATTCATTGAATTAAGCTAATTTAGAAGAATTCAATTGAATTTAAAAAATTCAAAAGAATTCCGGAGAATTAAAAGAATTCGGGATGAATTCCAAAAAATAATTTTTAATCTCTTTAAATCATATTTCCTGAAATCCTGGAAAATTTATGATTCTTAAACAAAAATATTTCAATCTTTATTTTTAAAAATTGAATTCTCAAACGAGACGAATTTTCAATCAGGAACATTAATTTTTTACAAAAAAAGACAATGTTTTGAAACAAAATACATGGATTTTTAAACAAATGTATCTAAGAAAATCAATTCTCAAAATCAAGACGAATTTTCAACCAAGATGATTAATTTCGTACAAAAAAAGACCACTTTTTTTTAACAAAGTACATGAATTTTCAAATAAATAGTTTAATTTTCAAATAAAAAAGATAAAATTTAACTAAAAAAATACTTTTTCAACCGAAGAAATCAATTTTTAACAAAACAATCGAGTTTCGGCCAAAACGGATAACTTTAACAAAATATTTTAATTTTTAACAAAGTAGTAGAATTTTTAAAATAAAAATATTAAACTTCAACAAAAAATATTCGAGTTTTTAACACCAAAAGATAAATTTTCAACAAAAATATGAGTTCTTATCGAAAACAATAATACCTAATTTTTTAAACCAAATTGCAGAATTTTTAATTTACAAGATTGGATTCTCAAAACAAGATGAATTTTTAAACAGGAACAGTAATTTTTACAAAAAAATACAATTTTTTGAAACAAAATACATGGATTTTCGAATAACAATAGATAAATTTAAAAAAAGTAAATAAAAACTTTTAAAAAGTCCAGAAATTTCTTTGAATTAAGCTAATTTATAATAATTCAATAAGATTTTTAAAAATTCAAAAGAACTCCGGAGGATTAAAAGAATTCAGGGTGAATTCCAAAAAATAATTGTTAGTCTCTTTAAATCATATTTCCTGAAATCCAAGAAAATTTATGATTCTTAAACAAAAATATTTCAATTTTTATTTTAAAAAATTGAATTCTCTAACGAGACGAATTTTTAATCAAGAACATTATTTTTTTTACTAAAGAAAGACTATTTCTTGAAATAAAATACATCAATTTTCAAACAAATACTTGAATTTTCAAATGAAAAAAATAAACTTTCCCTGAAAAAATACTTTTTCAACTAAACAGTTACATTTTCAAACGAAGAAATGATTTTTCAAGAAAAATATTAATCTTTAACAAACCAGTTTAGTTTTCGGGCAAAACGGGTGCATTTTTAATAAAACATTTAAATTTTGAAAAAAATAGTTCAATTTAAAAAAAAAGAATAATTATTTAAAAAATGTTTATTTTCAAGTAAACAGTTAAGTTTTCAATAAAAAAAGATGAATCTTAACAAAATAATTTAATTCTTAAGAAATCAATTTACCTTTAAACAATAAAGTCATAGAAAAATTGATGTTTTATACACACACAAAAAATAAATCTCGACAAAATCATTAAATTTTTAACACAATACTTGATTTTTAAACCAAAATTGTTGAATTTTAAATTTGCAAAATTAAATTCTCAAACCAGACGAATATTTAATCAGGAACTTTATTTTTTTACAAAAAAAAAAACAATTTTTGAAACAAAATACATGGATTTTTAAATAAAAATAGTTAAATTAAAAAAATACATTAAAAAAAGTAAATAAAAACATTAATAAAGTCCAGAAAATCCATTGAATTAAGTTAATTTAGAAGAATTTAATTGAATTAAAAATATTCAAAAGAATCCCGGAGAATTAAAAGACTTCAGGGCGAATTCCAAAAAATAATTGTTAATCTCTTCAAATCTTTCAAACACTGAGAAATATCTCACTTTTCTAAAATAAGCTCTTTAGAAATCACTAAATTATTATTAAATTTCGTTAAATTCTAGGAAGCCTGGTCATATTTCCTGAAAAACTGGAAAATTTATGATTCTTAAACCAAAATATTTCAATTTTTATTTAAAAAAATTGATTTCTCAAACGAGACGAGGTTTCAATCAGAAACATTAATTTTTTACGAAAAAAGAGAATGTTTTAATACAAAATATACGAATTTTCAAACTAATCAATCTAAGAAAATCAATTCTCAAAAACACGACGAATTTTCAACCAAGAAGATTAATTTTCTACCAAAAAATACCATTTTTAAAAAAAAAAGTACATGAAGTTTCAAATAAATAGTTTAATTTCCAAAAAAAGGTAAAATTTCACTAAAAAAATACTTTTTCAAATTTTTTACCCGACGAAATTAATTTTTAACAAAACAGTTGAGTTTTCGGCCAAAACCGATGACTTTTTAACTAAATATAATAATTTTTAACACCAAAAGTTAAATTTTCAACACAAAAATGAGTTCTTATCGAAAACTGTAACAGTTCATATTTCATTAAAAAAAATGAATATGAACAAAATAGTTAAATTTTTAACACAATACTTGATTTTTTAAACCAAATTGTTGGAATTTTTAATTTTCAAAATTGGATTCTCAAAACAAGATGAATTTTCAATCAGGAAAAGTAATTTTTTTACAAAAAAAGACATTTTTGTGAAACAAAATACATGGATTTTCAAATAAAAATAGTTAAATTAAAAAAAAAGTAAATAAAAACTTTAATAAAGTCCAGAAAATTCATTGATTTAAGTTAATTTATAAGAATTCAATTGAATTTAAAAAATTCAAAAGAATTCCGGAGAATTAAAAGAATTCAGGATGAATTCTAAAAAATAATTGTTAATCTCTTTAAATCATTTTTCCTGAAATCCTGGAAAATTTATGATTCTTAAACCAAAATATTTCAATTTTTATTTTAAAAAAATAAATTCTCAAACGACAGGAGTTTTCAATCAGGAACATTAATTTTTTACAAAAAAAGACAATGTTTTTAATACAAAATACATGGATTTTTAAACTAATCTATCTAAGAAAATCAATTCTCAAAAACACGACGAATTTTCAACCAAGAAGATTAATTTTCTACCAAAAAAGGACCCCTTTTTTAAACACAGTACATGAATTTTTAAATAAATAGTTTAATTTTCAAATAAAAAAGATAAAATTTACCTAAAAAAATACTTTTTCAAACCGAAAAAAATCAATTTTTAACAAAACATTCGAGTTTTCGGCCAAAACGGATGACTTTAACAGAATATTTTAATTTTCAACAAAATAGTCGAATTTTGAAAATAAAAATATTTAACTTCAACAAAAAATATTCGAATTTTTAACACCAAAAGTTAAATTTTCAACCAAAATATGAGTTCTTATCGAAAACTATAAAAGTTGATATTTTATTTTAGAAAATGAATCTGAACAAAGCAGTTAAATTTTTAACATAATACTTGATTTTTTAAACCAAATTGTTGAATTTTTAATTTTTAAAATTGGATTCTCAAAACAAGATGAATTTTCAATCTGGAAAAGTAATTTTTTACAAAAAAAAAGACAATTTTTTGAAACAAAATACATGGATTTTCGCATAAAAATAGTTAAATTAAAAAAAAGTAAATAAAAGCTTTAATAAAGTCCAGAAAATCCATTGAATTAAGCTAATTTAGAAGAATTCAATTGAATTAAAAAAATTCAAAAGGATTCCGGAGAATTAAAATAATTCAGGATGGATTCGAAAAAATAATTGTTAATCTCTTCAAATCTTTCAAACCATGAGAAATATCTTACTTTTCTAAAATAAGCTCTTTAAAAACCACTAAATTATTATTAAATTTCGTGAAATTCTATGAAGCCTGCTCATGTTTCCTGAAATCCTCAAACCAAAATATTTCAATTTTTATTTTTAAAAAATTGAATTCTTAAACGAGACAACTTTTCAATCAAGAACATTATTTTTTACCAAAGAAAGACCATTTTTAAAAAATAAAATACATCAATTTTCAAACAAATACTTGAATCTTCAAATGAAGAAAATAAACTTTTACTAAAAAAATACTTTTTCAACTATACAGTTAAATTTTCAAACGAGGAAATGAATTTTCAAGAAAAATATTAATCTTTAACAAACTAGTTTAGTTTACGGGCAAAACGGTTGCATTTTTAACAAAATATTTTAATTTTGAAAAAAATAGTTAAATTTTTAACAAAAGAGACAAATTATAAAAAAATGTTAATTTTCAAGTAAACAGTTGAGTTTTCAATAAAAAAGTTGAATTTTAACAAAATAATTTAATTCTCAAGAAAAAAGTTTAACTTTGAACCAAATACATAAATTTTCAAATAATAAGTTGAGTTTTTAAATAAAAAAGATAAAATTTCACTGAAAAATACTTTTTCAACTAAACAGTTGAATTTTCAAACGAAGAAATAAATTTTCAAGAAAAATATTATTCTTTAACAAAACAGTTGAGTTTTTGGGCAAAACGGGTGACTTTTTAACAAAATATTTCAATTTTTAACAAAATAGTCGAATTTTGAAAATAAAAATATTAAACTTTAACAAAAAATATTCGAATTTTTAACACCAAAAGTTAAATTTTCAATAATAACATGTTTTCTTCTCGAAAACTATAATAGTTGTTATTTCATTAAAAAAAAAAATAATCTGAACAAAATAGTTAAATTTTTAACACAATACTTGATTTTTAAACCAAATTGTTGAATTTTTAATCTACAAAAAAGGATTCACAAAATAAGATGAATTTCAATCAGGAAAAGTAATATTTTACAAAAGAAGACAATTTTTTGAAACAAAATAGATAGATTTTCGAATAAATATAGTTAAATTAAAAAAAAGTAAATAAAAACTTTAATTATGTTCAGAAAATTCATTGCATTAAGCTAACTTAGAAGAATTCAATTGAAATTTAAAAAATTCAAAAGAATTCCGGAGAATTAAAAGAATTCAGGGTAAATTCGAAAAAATAATTGTTAATCTCTTCAAATCTTTTAAACCCTGAGAAATATCTTACTTTTCTAAAATAATTATTTTTCTTAATAATTATGAAGCCTGGTCATATTTCCGGAAATTCGGGAAAATTTATGATTCTTAAACCTAAATATCTCAATTTTTATTTTAAAAAACTGAATTCTCAAACGGGACAAATTTTCAATCAAGAACATTATTTTTTTACCAAAGAAAGACTATTTTTTGAAATAAAATACATCAATTTTCAAACAAATACTTGAATCTTCAAATGAAAAAAATAAAGTTTCACTAAAAAAATACTTTTTCAACCGACGAAATTAATTTTTAACAAAACAGTTGAGTTTTCGGCCAAAACGGATGACTTTTTAAAAAAATAGTCGAATTTTGAAAATAAAAATATTAAACTTTAACAAAAAATATTCGAATTTTTAACACCAAAAGTTAAATTTTTAACAAAAACATGAGCTCTTATCAAAAACTATAACAGCAGATATTTAATTTAAAAAAAAAGAAACTGAACAAAATAGTTACATTTTTAACACAATACTTGATTTTTTAAACCAAAATATTTCAATTTTTATTTTAAAAAATTGAATTCTCAAACGAGAAAAATTTTCAATCAAGAACATTATTTTTTTTACCAAAGAGAGACCATTTAAAAAAAATAAAATACATCAATTTTCAAACAAATACTTGAATCTTCAAATGAAGAAAATAAACTTTTACTGAAAAAATACTTTTTCAACTATACAGTTAAATTTTCAAACGAAGAAAAGAATTTTCAAGAAAAATATTATTCTTTAATAAACCAGTTCAGTTTTCGGGCAAAACGGGTGCATTTTTAAAAAAAAATTTTAAAAATGTTTATTTTCAAGTAAACAGTTAAGTTTTCAATAAAAAAAGATAAATCTTAATAAAATAATTTAATTCTCAAGAAAACAGTTTACCTTTGAACAATAAAGTCATATAAAACTTGATATTTTATACACACAAAAAAATTAATCTCAACAAAATCATTAAATTTATAACACAATACTTGATTTTTAAACCAAAATTGTTGAATTTTAAATTTAAAAAATTGAATTCTCAAACCAAACGAATTTTTAATCAGGAACATTAATTTTTTACAAAAAAAAAACAATTTTTGAAACAAAATACATGGATTTTTAAATAAAAATACTTAAATTAAAAAAATACATTAAAAAAAGTAAATAAAAACATTAATAGAGCCCAGAAAATTCATTAAATTAAGTTAATTTAGAAGATTTCTATTGAATTAAAAAATTAAAAAGAATTCCGGATAATTAAAAGAATTCAGGGTGAATTCCAAAAAATATTTGTTAATCTCTTCCAATCTTTCAACCTCTGAGAAATATCTTACTTTTCTAAAATAAGCTCTTTAGAAACCACTTAATTATTATTAAATTTCGTGAAATTCTATGAAGCATGGTCATATTTCCTGAAATCTTGGAAAAATTATGATTCTTAAACCAAAATATTTCAATTTTTATTTTAAAAAATTGAATTCTCAAACGAGACAAATTTTCAATCAGAAACATTCATTTTTTACAAAAAAAGACAATGTTTTAATACAAAATATACGAATTTTCAAATGAAAAAAATAAACTTTCACTAAAAAACTACTTTTTCAACCGACGAAAATAAATTTTTAACAAAACAGTTGAGTTTTCTGACAAAACCGATGACTTTTTAAGAAAATATTTTTATTTTTAACAAAAAAGTTGAATTTTGAAAATTAAAATATTAAACTTCAACAAAAAATATTCGAATTTTTAACACTAAAAGTTAAATTTTCAACAAAAATATGAGTTCTTATCGAAATCTATAAAAGTTGATATTTCATTTTAAAAAATGAATCTGAACAAAACAGTTAAATTTTTAACACAATACCTAATTTTTTAAACCAAATTGTTGAATTTTTAATT
Organism: Druon quercuslanigerum; assembly: GCA_010014905.2. NCBI lineage: Eukaryota > Metazoa > Arthropoda > Insecta > Hymenoptera > Cynipidae > Druon > Druon quercuslanigerum. Next base: position 12,366 of record JAAAKG020132922.1, read on the forward strand.
TACAAAATTGGATTCTCAAACAAGATGAATTTTCAATCAGGAAAAGTAATTTTTCACAAAAAAAGACAATTTTTTGAAAAAAAATACATGGATTTTTGAATAAAAATAGTTAAATTACAAAAAAGTAAATAAAAACTTTTAAAAAGTCCAGAAAATCCATTGAATTAAGCTAATTTAGAAGAATTTAATTTAATTAACAAAATTAAAAAGAATTCTGGAGGGTGAATTCCAAAAAATAATTGTTAATCTCTTCAAATCTTTCAAACCCAGAGAAATATCTTACTTTTCTAAAATAAGCTCTTTAGAAATCACTAAATTATTATTAAATTTCGTGAAATTCTATGAAGCCTGGTCATATTTCCTGAAAAACTGAAAAATTTATGATTCTTAAACCAAAATATTTCAATTTTTATTTTAAAAAATTGAATTCTCTAACGAGACCAATTTTCAATCAAGAACATTATTTTTTTTACCAAAGTAAGACCATTTTTAAAAATAAAATACATCAATTTTCAAACAATACTTCAATTTTCAAATGATAAAAATAAACATTCCCTGAAAAAATACTTTTTCACCTAAACAGTTATATTTTCAAACGGAGAAATGAATTTTTAAGAAAAAAATTATTCTTTAACAAAACAGTTGAGTTTTTGGGCAAAACGGGTGCATTTTTAACAAAACATTTTAATTTTTTTAAAAAAAGTTAAATTTTTATCAAAAGAGATAAATTATTAAAAAAAATGTTTATTTTCAAGTAAACAGTTAAGTTTTCAATAAGAAAAAGATGAATTTTAACGAAATAATTTAATTCTCAAGAAAACAGTTTACCTTTTAACAATAAAGTCATAGAAAAATTGATGTTTTATACACACAAAAAAAAATAAATCTCGACAAAATCATTAAATTTTTAACACAATACTTGATTTTTAAACCAAAATTGACGAATTTTCAATCCGGAAAATTAATTTAAAAAAAAAAAATTTTGTTTGAAACAAAATACATGGGTTTTTGAATAAAAATAGTTGAATTAAAAAAATACATTAAAAAAGTAAAAAAAAAACATTAATAAAGTCCAGAAAATCCATTCTATGAAGCCTGGTCATATTTCCTGAAAAACTGGAAAATTTATGATTCTTAAACCAAAATATTTTAATTGTTATTTTAAAAAATTGAATTCTCTAACGAGACGAATTTTCAATCAAGAACATTAATTTTTTTACCAAAGAAAGTCCATTTAAAAAAAATAAAATACATCAATTTTCAAACTAATCGACCTAAGAAAATCAATTCTCAAAAATATGACGAATTTTCAACCAAGAAGATTAATTTCCTACCAAAAAAGACCATTTTTTAAAACAAAGTACATGAATTTTCAAATAAATAGTTTAATTTTCAAATAAAAAAGATAAAATTTCACTAAAAAATACTTTTTCAAAAGACGAAATTAATTTTTAACATAATATTTTAATTTTTAACAAAATAGTAGAATTTTGAAAATAAAAAGATTACACTTCAACAAAAAATATTAGAATTTTTAACACCAATAGTTAAATTTTTAACAAAAACATGAGTTCTTATCGAAAACTATAACAGTTGATATTTCACTTAAAAAAATTGATCCTGAACAAAATAGTTAAATTTTTAACACAATACTTGATTTTTTACAAAAAAAGAAAATTTTTTGAAACAAAATGCATGAATTTTGAAATAAAAATGGTTAAATTAAAAAAAGTAAATAAAAACTTTAATAATGTCCAGAAAATCCATTGAATAAAGCTAATTGAGAAGAATGCAATTGAAATTTAAATTTTTTTAAAGAATTCCGGAGAATTAAAAGAATTCAGGGTAAATTCGAAAAAATAATTGTTAATCTCTTCAAATCTTTTAAGCCCTGAGAAATATATTACTTTTCTAAAATAATTATTTTTCTTAATAATTATGAAGCCTGGTCATATTTCCGGAAATTCGGGAAAATTTATG
>JAAAKG020132923.1:0-14344 GCA_010014905.2 Druon quercuslanigerum
TTTCATCGCTCTGCTATAAAGTACACAGCAGACGACGCTTTTTCACTGAAAAATTATTCGGAGACAGGTTAAAAACACGAAATTATCTCAGTTTCGTGTAAAGTTTATTCGACGAGGTTAATTTTTGTTGCGGTGAAACTTTACTCGGAAATCGATGTAAAGTTTATCTTCTGTTTTTTCTGTGAAGACTAATTAATTGTGTTTTGAATTGAATTCTAAAGAATGTTATATATTTTTTACATCTTCATTCTGTAGAAAGAATTTAAATGCCAACAAAGTCGGCCAGCCGGCAACGGTTGGGCGCGTGCGCATTTTTAGATTTTTATTTGTTTTCAAACGCACACACACACAGTCGCATACAGGCAATTTGCGAAAAAGTTTCTTGACCTCGTGGCGTCCTGAAAGTAAATCGCGAGCGAATTTTTCGCAATATAGGAGAATGGCTCAATCGAAACCAAAACCTATTAATTTCTGTGCTTATAGAAATTGTGCTAATCAGAGAGGTGATGGTGTAGTTCTTTTTAGTTTTCCGAACAAAAAAACAGATAAGTTTACTCGATGGATTGAAAAAGCAGGTAACTGAATGGCTTACTTTAAATAATTTTTACTTTTTTACAAACCTATATAGAACTTCCAAACTATAAATTTTGCATTTCAGGTTATATAATGATTTTAATTTCTACCGTTTGCCTGAAAATGAATTTAAAAAACTCATATTTTAACTGTATTTGTTCAGAAATGAATGTTTTCTAAGTTAAACAAAAATTAAATCTTCACTTTTAAAAATGTTTATTTTTTAAGTTTTACCATTTAATTCTGTAATGATAAATTAATGAAATCTAATTTAAATGAAAGGATATTGTATATTGAAATAGTACCCTCTTTTCCGTCAATAGCCTACATTTTTTTCAATTTTGAAGAAAAGCCCCTAAATTTTCCTCAGGGCGCACAGCGTGTCTAAATAAGTTAACGTGGCCTAATCATTTTGTACCTTACACGATGTATTCGTTTTGGGCTTTCTTTTTTTTGTAAAAAAGATTTTTTTATTCCGAAAACAAATAACATTTTTTTTTAATTTTCTTTCAACAATGTATTATCAATGCTAAAATATTTAGAAATAATTTTCAGTGGGTGAGCCTGATAAAAAAAATTTTTACATTATGAACAAATTATCGAAGAAATCTTATTTTTAGGTTCAGCAATGTTTAACTCATTCAAATCTACAGTTTTGGTATAACATGTGAGAGAACTTAATATCTCATCCCGATTATATGAAAATAAGTTATATTTGGCAATTCTTTATATAATTACTATAAACAAATTAATACTTTGGGTATTTTGAACTAATAGACTTTTTTTGTCAGCAACTAAGAATGGGTTTGCGATGAATTTGCGATGACTTTTCGCTATGATACTTTCCAAATTCACAGCAATTTTTAGATAACTTAAACAATATTCATTAACAAATTAAGATTTTTTCCGTTCTTCAACTAATAGGCTGAATTTTCACAAAATCGAGTGAAAATATCTTTTCGATGACTATTTTCTATGATAAATTGCAAATTGACGAGAATGATTAATTATTTTAACAATTTTCGCAAATTAATTTAGAGCATGGCTATCGTTCAACAGATAGATTCAATTTTTTTACGGAATCAACTAAGGATGTCTTTTCCATAACTCTTTGCTACGATAATATGAAAATGTAGAAGAATTATTAATGATTTAAGCAATTTTCATAAACAACTTTAGGGTTTGGCTGTTTTTTAACAAATAAGCTCAATTTTTTAAGAAATCGACGAAGAATGTATTTGCGGTGACTTCTTTCCATAATAAATGTTCAATCTATCCTTGAGCTATTTTGTTGAAAATTATTATTTTTTTGGTTAAAGAGTCATCTCTTTGATTAAAAATTTAACTATTCCATTTTTAGAAAATTATGTTCTTTTTCTTTATTGATCTATCTTTATTTCTATTTTTGGTTAAATATTCATGTATTTTGTTAAACATTCGTCTTTTCAGATTTTTATCAGAGAAGGTATTAGATTTGTATGCAATCTGACCCCCCCCCCCCCCCTCCACAGCCCGTTTTTATCAAATGTCCACAATTTGAGACCTTCTGAACCCGAAAAACAGGTTTTCGAGAATGGATCTGGTGTGTGCGTCTACAGATTTTTAGTCTGTTAGAACGACAACTTTTGAAAGAATTGACAGATTAGGTTGGATGTTGGTATACACTTTAAGTGTCCTAAAGTCAAGTGCGTCAAACAAAAGTCAAGCTAGTCAGCCAGCCATTTTAGATAAAAATTAAAAAAAGTTAAAGCATGTTAAAAAATTTTTAGACCACTTATTTTAGGATTTGAAAAAGCTATGTACGGCTCTTTATAGTACCTAAAAAGATAAACAATTTATTCCAATTAATTTTTGCGACAAAAAAAATTACTAGATTTATACCATTCACAAAATTTAAAAAAAATTCCAAAGAAAGAAAACTGTTACTTTTTAAACACCTCAAAGGCCTGTTATAATAACTTTTTGAATTTGCATGAAAAGTTGAAAATTTAAATTTTAAAAGCTCGAAAAAATAATGAAAAATCAAAAAATTCCATTTTCCGATCAAACTAAACGTGATACGAAAAAAGAAAAGATTTTTCGTAAAAAATGTCAGATTCGACTTCGGTTTCAGATTCGACAATTTAGTTAAAAAATTATGTATTTGTTAAAAAATGATTTTTTTCTGTAAAAAATTATGTTTCCTTGTTGAAAATTCAACTACTTGAATGAAAGTTGAACTACTTTGTTTTAAGTTAATTATTTGGTTGAAAATTCGTCTTTTTTTTGTAAAATGTTAATTTTCTTGGTAAAGAATTCATATAGGTTGAAAATTGAACGACCTTCAGTCATCCTTTTTTGGTCTGAGGAATTAAAAGTTTTGAGAGAATTTTGGGTTTTGTTACTTTTCTGGGGGGGGTGGGGTATAGATAAAAAATTAGTAACGTAAATTATGGACAGCTTTTTAAAATAAAGTAAATCATGATGAAACCACGTCATCCCCTGGAGACTAATGATCTGCAATATACACTTTAGCAGTGAGCATTCCCCTAAACCTGAAATTCAGAGGCTAATTATTTTCGATTCCGTGGAACCTCTGTACTATAGAGAAAAGGATGCTTTCTGCAATTTTAATTTTAATCCTGAAAAAGAGTGTACAGTTGTAATCAAGCGGTGACTGTGATTGTATCGTCAAAAGTACACTTAGGCTTCCATCATTCTCCGCCTGTAAGAGATCTGTCTAAATTTCAAATGCATACTGCTGCATAGGAAGAGCTGATGACCAGTTGCATTCCTTCGTTACCAACAACTTCACCTGGAGAAGCAGAAAATATACTACAAAAGGAAGTGTTCGAAGAATTCGTTGAGGAAGATATAGAATTTAACTTACGTAATGAAAATGTTAGATTGTGCTCCATGATAAGGTAGCTGAATAATGAGTTATTAGATGTTAAATGTAGAACTGTCGATAAAAATGAAAAATCTTCTGATTCCCATGAAAAAATGGATGTCAATTCATTTTTAGAAATAATTCAATCGTTTGATTTTTCTCATCCAATTAGAAAAACAATGATAGAATAACGGTTAAGACCTGAAAACTCTAATGCACCTTACACAGATGCACAATGGCTTTTAGCAATGCAATGGCACTATTGGTAAGCAGCGTGCTGTGAGAGGTTCTGACGAATGGAGCTGCAATTAACTCATGTCAGAAGTCTTGAAAAGAAAATTGCTCAGCACGATATCAAGCCTGAGTTTATCGAAGAGCAATTTCAAGATCTCGAAATTTTGTTGCGTAACTATCCTCCGGAAACACGTTGCAGTATTGCAAAATTCGATGAGATGTCAACCACGGAATTCGAAGAATATTCATCCAAGCATGATGTAATAGAAGAATTCTTTTTGCGTGTAAGTGGAACGGACATCGTACCTTTGTTATACAGGGTGTCCCAGAAACCTCGCACCGCCAAAAACCAGGACATTGCTTTTTCATTTTTGAGCAGAAAAGTCCTTTGCTATTTTTCGAAATTCTCAAAAATAAGCGAGATATTCAATATTTCTTTTGGCCAATCAGCGCGCTCGGCTGGAACAGCGCCAGTGGCGTAACACTGGTCATGGGGCCCCCGAGAGAATTTTGTTTGTCTATTTATGTTTGAATCGAAGCAATGCTTGATGATGACGAGATGTTTTTCATTTTAAATTCGCGTAATTGTAATTTTTCCGAAAGTTTTTTTAAAAACAAAACTGATCGTTTTGTCTTTCGCGATGTCGAACTTAACAAAAGTTTTGCAATTCCTTAGAAAAGTTTTTTATTTTTTACTTAGAAAAATTTTGTTTCGGATTGAGAAAAATCTTTGCCATTTTGCACGTAGAATTCTTTTTGCATTTTCGACTTTGAAAAAATGTTTAATTTCGAACTTAGCAACATTGTTCACCTTTAGTCCCCATAACCGCTGTGACGCCACTGGCGCTGTTCCCGCCAAGCGCGCTGATTGGCCAAAAGAAATATTGAGTATCTCGCTTATTTTTGAGAATTTCGAAAAATGGCAAAGGACTTTTCTTGGCGGTACGAGGTTTCTGGGACACCCTGTATATGCTGCTCGATAAAGCCCAGAAAGCTGGAGTGGATGTACGAATGATAGTTTGCGATCAAGGTTCTCCTAACATAAAATGCTATAGGCTCTTAAAAGTAACGTAGGAGAAACCTAGTTTCACTCACTATGAAAAAAAGATCATTGCCATTCATGACTTTCTCCATGAGGTTAAAAACTTTGTGACTGCTCTTTCTAAGTATGGACGAATATACATGAAGGGAAAGAAACTGTGTTTTTCGGACATCAGAAGGGTCTGGGAAGAAGACCGAAAGTGTAAGTTGTCCTGCAACTTAGGTCACATAAAAGAGGCGTTCTTTGCAAGTGGCTGGTGATCGAATGGGCAAAGCAATGCACGAGGCTTATGACAAAAATCTCGTCATATTCGATACGCTACAAGAATCAGCTGATTGCGTTCTTGACTTCAACCATGTTCTGACGCTGGCAACGGTTTTAGAATGTACGACAAGAATCTGCTGAAGTGTGCTTTTTCTCCAGAGCATCCAGAGCCTATTCTGGTACTCAAATATTTTCTTACTTGGGCCCGACTTTGAAGGTCATTGATGCGAAAAGTAAGAAAATGAAGAGTTTGCCTTGCTTTTCAGGCCTCGAAATGACCATTAAAGGGATTCTTGAATTGTATTCTGAAGTATCGGTCTCCTTGTGCACAACGATGTGCAGCCAGGACTCCGTAGAGTTACTTTTCTCCAGACTCAGAGGACGAGGAGGTTGCCAGAGGCAACACATTGGTTGAAGAGGAAAGGCCTGAGCACAATGGAGACCCGAACCCGAAACCTGAACCCAAAGATTACTGTTCTTTTTTTACCGTAGCCTCATCTCTGTCTAGCGGGGTCGCACTAATTCGAAGGCGGACTTGAACTGAAATTTTGTAAAGCACAATAAAACTCAAACCTGAATTATGTACAAGGAGCACATAACCTACGAATTATCAACTTCTGTCATGTTTATACATATCATATTTTAAATATACATATTCTCCTTACCTCCCTTGCAATAATCTTGTTCCGAGTTTTCACACATTTCGCGAAATATTCTTTTGTTGAAATAATTATGATCCATGTATGGTTTGCCGGTGTTTATCCCAGATTCATCCCTCCGAAAACTTTAGAACTGAATCTAAAGTAACGCACAATGAAAATTCGAACCCGAACGCGTTCGAGTTCAGGTTTCGGTTTCGGGTCTCGATTGTGCTCAGGCCTTTAAAGAAGGTATACTTATTTTGCGTGAGTAAGCGGTCCTCTGCCGTCCAATTGTGTTAAGCGTCGTTCACAGCCCCTTACACGCCCTCTCGCGAAAGATTTTTTATCTTCTTTTTGTACAAGCTGATTCAATTTTGAGACAAAAATGAGTATATTGATTGGGGATTGAGCTATGAAGCTTTTTGAAAGCTGATGTGTCAATATTTAGGAAACATTTTTTTAAACATTCCTGTAAAATTTTTATTGACAATTTTTTGTAAGTAAGCTATTAAACTAGAAAACAGTTTAAAATAAGTTCAGATAACATCTCCTTGTAGGAAAATTAGTTGAGTTGATTAAAAAAAATCGTGACTAGAAAAAATCGAAAATCACAGGAAAACAGCCTGCCCCTTTTTGCTGCAGTTTATTTTTTTGTGATTTCGAAAGCTTCTGAAGATTGGAAACAATGTTCCATGCGTGAAATATATTTTCTAGTTCAAAAGATTATCAAAATTTATAAGCTTTTCATTGATTAACACATCTTGCATCAATTTTCATTTGTACTAGGATTACCTTCACGATCTTCTGGTTCACTGGTCGTCCCGAAATTTGTCAGAAAGTTCCTTTCTTTTTACTGCCCAAAATTGTTCAGAAAGTCCCCTTCTTTAGGTGGCATACATGATGATATCCCTGTAAAAAGGAGAACAAGATTAATGAATTTGAAAATTAAAAAATGTATTAAAAGTATTGAAAACGTGTTTCGATTATTTTATTTTGTATAGGTCGTTTAAAGCCTATCAATGATTCGCAGTGGCAAATCCCTGCCAAGAAGAAAAATGAATATCTTTTGCAAATGTAAATCGTACATTACATTATAAATTATGCATTTAAAGTTTCCTATTTACATAATAAAACGACTGGAAGAGTGTTGTTTTTAAAAGAAAAGCTTGTTTTTAACTATTAAACTTTTATAGGGAAAAGATGATACTCATAAAAAATCTTAAAAAATAATATTAGTTTGTTCTTCACATGCCAATATAATTAAGTATAACTTCCAGGGTTGAAAATAGAGTGTAAATAGTCATCAATTTTTCAAAATACAGAGAAACTTGATCAACACAACGCTTTTCCCTTTTCCAAACATAAACAACATAAACTGCGTATGTGGATCATTTTCGGGCTTGGAGAGCTGGCAAATTTTAATTAGTATCGCACATGTAGAGTCATTTCAGGTTGCGAAACTCAGGTTATTTTAGATTGATAAAAGGTATATGTTTGTATTATTCTGTCTTGGGAAGCTCAGGGCTTTAATAGTGTATAAAGACCTAATATAAAATTACAGTACTGATAACAAGTCGCGTAGGTTTGAAATTTTTTTTTTAATCTTCTTAGCAGCATATGCTTCTCATAGATTTTTAAAAACGATTTTCAAACATTTCTGAAAAAAATAAAGCCGCTGTTTTACTGAAATTATCCCAAAATATGTTAACAATGACTTTCAAACTAATTGCGACGCATGAAATAAGACTTTGTCTAACTTTCCATTGCAATTTCTATGAAACATGTCAAAAAAGGCCGTTTCCCAGTTAATTTTTTTTTCTCTAATTGCTTTTAATGTTATCTTGATTATTTTAAATGCAGCGCGAATTGTAGCGACAATCTGCTGCGTGAGCCTTTCCGCATAGTGGGTCACGGCCGGCTCCCAACACGGCACATGGACTAGTATCACCTAATTCATAGTTGACTAAATTAAATAAAAATTTAATTTAGAATCATCATTTATCATAATTACCATTACACCTGATATATTACAAATTGCTTTATTTATTTTATTTAAATCACTATTTTTTCTTTAAAATTCAAATGTTTAATTCTAATTCCTGTTTTTAGATTGTAAGATTAGAAATTCTCGATTAATCCATTTGTGCCTCTATTGAGCAATTCCTCTCTTGTGATTATCCTTTGTTGCTTTGACTGGAGTAAGGTCAGTCATGCTCCCCTTTCATCCCCATTCTTCCAGAACCTTCTGAACACGATGCGAAATTTTAATCTGATGGTGAGTTTGGAATTTGGCGAAGTAGAAGATCCACCAGAAAAGGATTGCCACAATTATCAAAATAAATACATCAAAATATAATGCAAAAAACTCTATCTAGAAATCGCGAGACCTTGTAGTTGGTAGGGGAGCTTACGGGTCTCACCGGACTATAGTCTGGAATAGGTGAACCACAGGGTCTGCATCGAGAGGTGTAGCAACCCCAGCCTTCCGCCACAGTAGAGGCGTACAGGAGGGTGTCATAAAGGAGGTGTCTTAACGGGGACTTTAGAACCGCAGGTCGAATTCCGTAGTATATAGACCTGCCCCCGCGCACGGGGCTCTTAAGGGGGTATTTTCTTTTTCCTTAGCTTTTAATGGGACTTGTATGTCCCATTCAAGAAAACAATAACAAACAATGAGGGACCCGTTTCGGGACCCTCCTCCAAACCACTGCAGAAAACAAAAGGCTCAGTAGGGGGCAATCCACTGAAAGCGGTGCGGAACAATAAGGCTGGTAACAAGCCTGTCACCAATATTGAAGAGCAGCTAACGATGCTCTCCGTAAGGAAGAAGAACCGTTACAGCGCTCAGAACCCAGAAAAATCCGGGGATGCCCCGGCTTTACCTTTCAATAGCTGAGACGGGAATCTCCATGATGCAGATTAATTTGTACCACAGCAAAGGCGCCTCGGGGCTTCTAGCCAGGCGCATGTCAGTGATGCTGACAGGTCTCTCCCTAATCCAAGAACCCTAGTTATACAGAGAAAGGATAAGCGGCTTGTCAGGGTGTGGCAACATTTATAACGGGCCGCTCGAAAAAACTCCAAGGGCAAGCATAGTGATTTTGGTGCCTAAGCTCTGCTGCAGGGATCTCACTGTTACTAAGCTAAAACTTAGGGGCGGAAGCGGAGAAAGAACAGAGGGAGGTCGAGATTCTAATTTAGCACTGAATAGAGAACAGAATTCCTCTGCGGTTGGGTTGTGATGCGAACTCTCACCATACAGTGTGGGGAGCACAAATATCAAAGACAGAGGAAGCGATTTAATCGAATATCTAGCGGGCACTGTCTTAGAGATTTTGAATCTTGGTGATATTCCTATATTCCATGTTAAAAACAGGAGCTCGGAGCGGCTGAGGAGCAGGGTAGTGGACTGGAGAGTCTCTGATGAGCAGTCTCTTTCGGACCACAAATATATCTTCTTTCAGCTGAAACTACGAAAACCAGAGGTTTCAAAAATCAGAAGCCCTAGAAATACACTTTGGAACTCATGCAAAGAGGAACTCAGAGGCAGACTGCAAAGCGCAACAGGTAATTCAGATCATATTCTACGAAAAATTTTAAAGAAAATTAATTGCGCCAACTGCAAAAATAACTAACAATAATGAATCGATGATCAGGGTGCACTGTATCCAGTACCGGATACTTTATTACGTATCTTACGAGAACTTTTTAAAAATTAAAATTTTATAGATAACGGAAACAAATCCAAATGGTAAATCAATGACCCGGGTACATTAGTTAGCGCACTAGATATCTCAGCACGTATTATACGAGAACTTAACAAAATTTCGATTTTTCCACCTGCAAAAATAACTATCAACAGTGAGTCGCCATTCCGGGTGCATCGGGTTGTGCACCAGGTAGCTTAGCACGTACTCTACAAGAACTTTTGAAAATTTACATTTTGTGAATAACGAAAATAATCCTAAATGGGGAGTCGATGACCCAGGTGCACCGGGTCGCGTACTAGGTACTTATTTTGAGAGTTGAAACAATTTAAATGCTTAAAAAATTTTCGTAGAGAAGATGCTAAGCTACCTGGTGCGCGTCTTGGTACACTCGGATCGTCGACTCACCATTTGAAATTGTTTTCATTATTTACCAAATTTAAATTTAAAAAAAGTTTTCCTAGAATACGTATTAAAGTACTGGGTGCTTGATTCGGGTAACCCGGATCTTTAGCTCCTGATTGGTAGTTATTTTGGCTGTCGAAACAATTTTAACTTTGAAAAAGTTCTGTTACAATCTGTTCTAAGCTACCTGGTGCGCGATCTGGCTTAGCCGGATCGTCGGCTCACTATTAGAGAACATGTTACTGGAGCCGAACCAGTTGTAGGTATTTCCAGTAGGTTAGTCACTGAAGAAATTAATAGTTGGCCGCCCAAAGAACATCATAATGAGCGGAGATTGGGCTCTGGTAGATTGCAGGCAGAAAAACTCTTTGTTTTAAAGCTAAACTCTAACCGAGCGAAGGAAATACTCAGACATAATATACGGCTTGCGGAAATTCCCAGCCGTCGTAGGTGCGAAATCGGGCTTTGGGGTCCTGCTTAGGCTCACAAGGGGCCAGAACACGATCACCCAAGCATCAAGGACTGTTCAGTTTTTAACATTAAAAGGACACGACAAAGCCTAATTCCATCTCTCAATTCTTTCGAAAGTCGTCGTTGTAACAGACTACAGATGTACAGACGCAGAGGAAGGCACACACCCACATAAGCAGTGTTTCTCGGATTAAAAGTCTTAAAACGGATTCTATAGAACGATAAAAAGGCGTAACTTTTGCAAATAGTTTATTATTAACGTCATATTGAAATTGTAAAGTATATAATCTTAAATACGCCCGCGCTTTTGATTGCAGCAAGCTCTTAACAAAAAATCGGTTCTAATAGAAAAACTAGTATTTTCTGTGTATGCATTGAAAAAAGTTTCCGAAGTTTTGCAAACAGTGTCATTTTTAACAAAAAAAACGTCTTCTTTAAAAAGTTCTAAAAATTTGTTTTTCTTAGTAGAAAATATATGTTCTTGTTTACATTTCGTTATTTTTTCTGAGAATTATAATTTCTACTTCAAACTTCATTTTTTGGTTTAAAAATTGTAAAATGTTTTGTTGAAAATTCATCTTATCAAATAAAATATTTCATCAATTTTGGAAAATAATTTCTTTCTTTTGTTAGTAGTTTAAGTATATTATTGAAAAAAATACTGTTGTTTTTTTAAATTAAAGTTTTCAACAGAAAAGCTCTTTAGTTTAGAATCTTTACTTTCATTTTTTCGTAAAAACTTCAACCATTTTGTAACTAACTGAAAATTAATTTATTTCAAGTAAAAATTATTTGTCACATAGCCAGCCGCCCATCGATTAAAGGAATATTAAGTTTTAGATTTACGTTTTGTTTCAATTAATTCTTGGACGTGGAGAATTTGGAGTTACATGCTCTACTCTAAAATTCCTCGTAATGAAGCGGAGTTCACCTACTGGAATTTCGTATGTTTCTATTTGGGTCAATAGGGTAACCTTGCCGCTTCCCATATTCATTTTCACTCGTCTGTGCGCCCTGCTATACAATCCAGCGAGAGCATTACTTTTCTCCAATATTGCAAATACATCACCATCGAACGTTGATAATACAATTTGCTCTTGTGTTGGGGCTGGCACACATTTATTGCCTACTACGCGTACTTTAATTCGATTATCAGCAGGAAAAGTGTATCTTCGAAGCTCGAATCGCCGCCTCGTATTCAGTTTTGAAATAAGACGAATAGATTCAAGTTGATCAAGTTCATATTCAAGTCCGTCTGAAGAAGCAATCGTTGTAGGTGGAACTACAAATCTGACAGGAGTAGATCTGGACCTGGCAAGAGGAGACCTGGATCTAGCAAGACGAGACCTGGACCTGGCAACAGGAGACTCTGCAAGAATGAACAGGCAATTACATTTCTTTACATTCTTATCATTTTTTGAAAATACTTTCGTAATTTTTGAACTGATTGTGGCAAAATTAAGTCACCGGATGCCGAAAAAAGGTATACACATATTTTGCGTGAGTAAGCGGTCCTCTGCCGTCCGCTTGTGTCAAATGTTTCTTGAAAGCTGATATATCAATATTAAGTAAACATTTTTTTTTTTCAAGTTTCCTGGAAAATTTGTATTGAGAATTTTCTGTACAAAATGTAATGCAATTCTATACACACATGTGGTGGAGTTCTGGTTGAACAAGGAAAAGCTTTAGGCAATCGTTTGTAGGAGCCATAGAGAAAGAATTTGCGGAAAATGTTCCGGAGAATTCGGTCGAATCACGGAATCAAGGCGAAAGTCTCATTTTTGTCTCAGCACGGAAAATTTTGTATGTGAGCTATTAAACGAGAAAACAGTTTAAAAGAAGTGCAGATAACATCTCCTTTTAGGAAAAATAGTGAAGTTATGTTACAGGATTGCTTTAACATCGCTTTATCATTGTAGCAAGAAAATCGTCATTTAAAGAAACCTAAAGCCGCAAAAGACTTTTATATTGCACTGCTAGCTTACTTGTGCAGAATTTTGAATGTTTTGAAATAAACCGCTCCTTTGCAAAAAAAGCAGCCTGCCCCATTTTGCTTCTGAAGATTTTTCGGCTATGGTACTCTTTTTCAAAATATTGTATTTAAGACATTGGGAAAAATGATCCATACATGAAATATTTTTTCTAGTTCAAGAGATCATCAAAAGTTTTCATTCGTACTAGTATTACCTTGACGATCTTCTGGTTCACTGGTCGCCCCGAAATTCGTCAGAAAGTCCCTTTCTTTAGGCGGCATGCATGATGATATCCCTGTAAAAAGAATAACAAGATTAGTGAATTTCAAATGTTAAAGATGCAAATGTTAAAGTAGTGAAAACGTGTTTCAATTATTCAATTTTATTTCGTATAGGTATCTTAAAGTCTATCAATAATTTGCAGTATCATAAATTATACAATTAAAGTTTGCTAAGTAATTTTAAAGATAATTAGTTATTTAGAGACATATGATTATGAAAAGTTTAATAAAAGAACGGGACTGCGTAAAATCTTATAATTCCATATTGAAACAAGTGTAAAGGGTATTGTGATACCTGTATGTGTAAACTACATGTACGCATTTAATCTATTCTGTCCTTCGTTGAAATGAGAATACGCAAGCGTTATTATCGAGAAAAACATTACGCGCAATTTACAAACTATTTATGTTAAAAGCTGATTTAAATACCCTTACGGTCCCGGATTTTTCAGAATTTCTCACCAAGAGATATTTTTTCCTAAAATTTAGAGAGCTTGAAAGTTTCGAGTTCTTAATAAAAAAGCTTGTTTTTAACTATTAAATTTATGTAGGGAAAAGATGATACTCATAATAATAATGGTTCATTATAATTGACTTTACATGGTAACTAACAAGCATTAACGTCTCATAGATTTTCTAATGTTGTTCCTATTCTAAAATATTAAAAAATAATATTAGTTTGTTCTTCACATACCAATATAATACAGTATAACTTCCAGGGATAAAGCTAGAGTATAAAAAGTCGTCATTTTGTCAAAATGTATAGAAAATTGATCAACGCAGAATTTTGAGAGCAGGGTAACTAATTATCATCCTGATGTTGCGTGTATATATAATGTGTGGGGATATTTGTGTTTTTCCCTTTCCAAAACATAAATTGCGTATATGGATTATTTTCGGGCTTTGAGACGTGCGAAATTTTAATTAGTATCATATAATTTATTGAATAGAACTTAATTTGTCGCTCATGTAGAACCATTTCAGGTTGCGAAACTTAGATAATTTAAATTGATGAAAGGTATATATTTGTATTATTCTGTGTTAAAAAGCTCAGACACTTTAATAGTGTGTAAACAGCTAATGTAAAATCATAGTACTGATATCATGTCTTGTGGGTTTAAAAAAATAAACAAATATTTTTTTAGTACTTATTAGCAGCATTTGCTTTGCATCAAACTTCAACTGAGTGTTTTGATTTTCGATGAAAATATGGTGATGAAACGGCTACGTCAGCGTTTCCGCATAGCGGGCCTCGGCGGGCTCGTCAACACGGCACATAGACTACTTGCAAATAAGCTGTACACGATGTATCACCTTATTCATAGTTTACTAAAGTAAATAGACATTTAATTTAGAATCATCATTTATTATGATAACCATCTTAACCGATATACTATAATGGCGACGGGGATGATCTGAGAAGTAGACTACAGGACGGTGCAGACGTGGAAAAACTTATGGAAGGGCTGTAAACAGTATAGTCGGGTAACTACAGTATCCTCCAAACCAACGCAGAAAGCGGAAGGCTCCGTACGGAGCAATTCACTAAAAGCGGAGCGAAACAATGGGGATGGTGACAATCCCGTCGCCACGATTAAAGACTAAATGACGGTGCTCTGCGTAAGTAGAAAGAATCGTACCGGCGCTCAGTAGAAGAGAAGGCACAATGCACGTCTCTCAAGCAGCAGGCAAGACAACAAGGCTACTGGATCTGCATCTGAAGCAATTCCTAAAGCTCATTCTCTGGGCAAGTGGAAAAAGAGCTCCAGTATCACGCCCACCCCCCCCCCCCCCCCCCACATCGACACCCAGCAGAGCACGACAAAACTATGCCTCCCAGAACCCACAGCGCCCTCTCGGACCCCAGTAGTGTTTGTTCGGTTC
>JAAAKG020132924.1:0-14344 GCA_010014905.2 Druon quercuslanigerum
TTATTGTTTTTATAATTTTTAAAAGCTTAAAATATTCTATTATTCTTATTATCAAAAATTTTCATAAATTCTGAAAAATAAAAAAAATTGCCTTTAAAATTAGATTTTAAAATAAAAGGTAGTTTAAATTTTACCCGGAATTTTTTAACATTTTTTTTTATTATCCTGAAACCTTTCTAAATTTTAAGAAGCGTAAAAATTTAAAATTGCTCGAGTTTTTTTTATAAAACTTTGTAATCTTGCTATTTAAAAAAGTTTGTTTTAAAATCGTCAATATTCTTTTTAGCAATTTCGGGAAAGAAAATGTTTTAAGTTCGTTGTCTAATTTACTTGTAATTTATATTTTTTAAATAAAAAGTAATTTTTTAATTTCCAAGGAATTTTTAGACATGTTTTTTTATTCTCTAGAAACGTTAAAAAATTCCAGCAAAAAGCTTCTGTTTTAAGAAATTTAAAAATGAAATTTTTACAATTTTTATTTTAACCTGGAAAAGAAAAGACAGCTTCAACTAATCATGAATGCGGGTTTCCCGACAATAATAGTTTCACATTCTTTCGAGTTATTTCGAGATGGTTCGCAAATCAATAAAAATGTCGTAATGCGCTTTTAATTAATCGAAAATTGAATTGTGTCTGTCAGAAAGTAAAATTTACATTTTGTATTAAAATCGACAAATCTATTCCAATTTTAAAGTATTTTTTTTATAATTTTGAAAAGCTTAAAATCTTCTAAATATGTTTTAAAATGATTGGAATATTATCAAAAATTTTCATAAATTCTGAAAAATAAAAAAATGACCTTTAATATTCGATTTTTAAAATAAAAGGTAGTGTAAATTTTACCCGGAATTTTTAAACATTTTTTTTATTATCCTGAAACCTTCCCAAATTTTAAGAAGCGTCAAATTTGTTTCCAACTATTCAAAATGTACGTTTTTTTACCTGTTTTGAGATGTTTTCAACTTTTGAATTAATTTTGAATTTTTTTGAAACTTCTAAATGTCTCTTAAAATTGCTCGAGTTTTTTTATAAAACTTTATAATCGTGCTATTTAAAAAAGTTTGCTTTGAAATAAAATGTTTTGAGTTCGTTGCCTAATTTGTCTTGAACTTTTTTTTTAATAAAAAGTCAGTTTCAATTAACCAGGAGTTTTAAAACATTTTTCATTCTCTTCTAACATTAAAAAATTTCAGCAAAAATCTTCTGTTTTTAGAAATTTAAAAAAATGAAATTTTCCACATTTTTATTTTAACCTGGAAAAAGAAAAGACAGCTTCAACCAATCATGAACGCGGTTTTCCCGACAACAAAAGTTTAACATTCTTTCGAATTATTTCGAGATGGTTCGAAAATTAATAAAAAATGTCGCAATGTGCTTTTTAATATATAATATTTATTTTTAATTTTGTATTAAAATCGATAAATTTATTGAAATAATAATAAAAAAATAATATAAATAATGCAGATATATCCTAAATTTTCGCCACGTTCACAGGACTTGAATTACCGAAAATTGGGGATGGAAGAAAGTCTATTTGACCTCGTAATCATCAAAAGTAGCCTCTTATTACTTCTCGAAAAGAGAAAACAATAAAACGTTACATTGCGACGAAGGTGAGAATCTGGCTAATGGCCTATAATGGCATAATGGTAAAATCAGTTACCTTGAAAACTTATTTTTCTCCAAATAGGTAGTACCTTACTAGTAAATTACAGAATTGAATCTCAAGGAAAATAATAGTGAAACAGCAAAATAATTCAATAGAAGGATGAAAGTAGAAGCGATAAGAAAATATTAATAAATAAAGTTATAAAAATCATATTTAAAGTTTAAAATAAAAGCAAAAAGTGAAGATTTCAAATGATTTAATTTACCATCTACGATTTATTTTATGACGATCGTTCACCTGGAGGGTTTTGTGTAATTACTGTAATAGTTGTTAGATAGGTAGACCAGTTATTAATTGTATGTTTCATGAAGAATTCAACTTTATAATTAAGAAATATTCTCTTTCATGAAAATAATATTATTTATAAACAAAGTTTTAAATAACTTTAATAGACAATTATGCATAAAAAATTACTTTTAAATTTCAAATTTTACGTTTTCTAACAGCAGATTTGTCAATCATGCAGTAAAGATAAAAAAATATATTTTGAAAAGGAAAGGTATTTTTAAAATTCAAGTAAAAGTGAAATAAGATAAAAAAATAAGAATAGAAGACATAAAATTTAAATATTTTGAAATGATTAATCTAAACTTTTAAATTAAAAAGGTTAAGTTAAAAAGTTTACGAAAATTCTAAAATTTATTTGCTTCTGAAATATCCATGTATGCCACAAAACGATCTTCCTAGTTAAAATTGAAAATATTATTTTTGGCTTTCCATATAACAAACAAAAATTTCCATTAAGAAAATATTTAAAAGCCCTTAACTCGAAAAACATTTCAAAAACTTTGGCATCAATGTTAATAATTTTTTCGTAGATTTTTGAAAGATTATTTTAGTATAATTCTATATTCCCTATCGAATTTTGAATTTTTAGATGTATTAAAATGTCTAGTAAGTTAATAATCATTAAATTGTTCGAATTTCGGGATGAATGCAAAATCCCAAAATAAAAAATTCGTGAAAATGGAAAATTAAAAATTCCCAAATAATAAAATTTGCGTCCAAAATTATATTACATGCATTATAAAATGATCCGCCACGTTAAAATGGCTAAGACAGGGATATTAACCGAATTATAAAATTCCAGAATCTTAAAATTTATAAAATGCTTAAAAAATAAAATAGGAAACAATAAATAATAAATTAAATACTTTTATATTGTGAAAATATCTATAATTAGATTTATTCCTTGGGACGAACAAAAATCCTGAAAAATAAAATTCACGAAATTAGAGAATTGCCGATAATTTAAAATTGCAAACTGGGAAAAATTATAAATAGTAAAATTCCCGATAGTCTATAATATCATAGAATTTAAAAATTCGCGATATAAGATTGCCCACGTCATAATATATCCAGTTCTATAAAACTACCGACACAGGAAAATTTCCGAATTACAAAATTCTCGAATGTTAATGACTAGGAAATTGTTTCAATAATAAATAGATAATAAAATAGGACATTATACGATAGAAAACAATAAAATGAAAAATATTCTCCTCAAATAAAATTATTTTAATCATTATTTCCTAATATTAATATTAAAGCACAATTTATGTTTAATAATTATCTTCCAATTCGAGAATTTTATATTGTCGACAATTTTCTTAATGCGGGAATTTTCTATTTCGAATATTTTTTTCGGGATATTTCCAGTGTCGGACATTTTATTTTCCGGCAAGTTTGTTTTTCTGGATTTCTCAGTCTTCCTAAATTTTTTTGTCTCTATGGAAAAATGGTAGCTTCTACCAATTCCATTTCATATTTCATTAAAAAATATTTTTTAGATTTGTAACAATCATTTAAAGATTACCTGCAAATTTTCAAAAATTGACAAATGATTTTTTGAAAACTCCAAAAAAATATTTTTTAATTGAAACATAAAAAAATGGTTATCGTTTTTATAAAATATTTGAAAGTGATTTTTCTCAAAAATCACAGTTTAAAATGCTTTCTTTTTTCTTTGAAATAGCTGGTAAAATTAACTAAACATCTCGCAAGTTTCGTTCTAAGGAAACTAGTGCTTAACTTTAAGAGCAATAATTTTTTGTAACAAATTTTTTTTATGTTTTTCAGAACCAAAAAAAAAAATTTAATGTTCAGAAAAAATATTACACACCTTGAAAAGTTAGAAAATAAATATCTCGAGCTCTTTTGTGATATTTTTCATCGATTACGTTAAAAAATATATAAAACACTGTAAAACTGATTGGATGGAAAGGAACATTTTTAAGAAAAAAACACCGTTTAATTTTTTTCAATATTTTTAAAAAGTTTCTCTACTCTGAAAAAGTTATTCAATCAATTTTATTCGGGCTAAGTCATTTTCTTAGGCCCAGATTTATTTGTCTGTTTTCTTCTAATTTCGAAGTATTTTATACTCAAAAGAAAACTGAAATATCGACAACTTTTTGAAATAGGTAATATTCAAATCTAGAAACGATTTTTTCTAGGCATTCTAAATTATTATTTAGTAACTGTCATTCTAAATTGGAAACTGAGTTGAGGAATATTAGGAAATAATTAGAAAAATCGAAAACTGTGCCTTTTATGGAGATTTTTTTCCAGCGGAACATGTTTTTTTGTAAATAAGATTATCAAAGTATTTTTAAACTTGCCTATTATTTATTTTTTATGGGTTTCAGACTGTTTTTAAACGGTTTAAATCTTCAAAGAAAAAAATATCAAGCCCTTTTTGGGATTACTAAAATTTAATTATTAATTGTGTTTATTATAATTTAGATGATGCTTTTTTAAAAGTTATTCTACAACTAAAAAGAGTAAAAAATATAATAAAATAATTGAATAAATTGAAACATGTGCGTTTTATGCAAGTTCCTGTAAAGTGAATAATTAATTTTTATCTCTTTTTTTGTCATTGAGGTTTTTTAAGTATTTTTATACTTGACTTTTATTTCTTTTTTTAACTTTTGGATCGTTTTTAAATATTGCAAATATTTAAAGACAAATCAATATTTTCATTATTATAAGACTATTAAAATTATTTATGTCACGTACATTTATTTTTTCCATGGGAAACTGCTTTTATATATTTGCATATTTATAAATTACATTTTTCAAGCAGAATGTAAAATATTATATACAATATTATAACTATATTCATTGACGTTTATATTTTTAAAAAATTCTGAACATAAAGAACATGCTGAGATTTATGAATATTAAGAAAAAAACTTGTTTTGAGAGCATAAAATAAAATTATTTTAATATTCCTGGCAATGAGATTTTTAATTTTGAAAAATTAATTTGAAAAGACAATTGAGAAAGATTTCAAAACCTTTTCAATGATTTGGTAAATTTATGACAGAAAATGGATAGATAGAAGGATTTTCATAAAAATTTGAAAAACAATTTTAAGGATTTTTTTAAAGATAATTTTAAGAGAATACTCAATATTTAAAAAAAAAAATTAACCAAATGTAGGTTTTGAAGAATTCTAAAAAAGAATTTCAAATTCTTTGAAGTATTCAACAATTTTTAAAATAGTAAACAAATTTTCTTATAATTTTAGAAAAATTTGTAAAATTTTTGTATGAAACACTAATTTAAAGCATTTCAAATTCTTTAAAATGATTTCGTAATTTGAGGACAAAGTTTCTGGAAGAAATTAAGGAAAGTTTTTAAATATATTTTCTAAATTTCCAAAACGGACGACAATTTTTTTAATTTTCCATAATTAAAAAAAATAATTGTAGGAAAAATGCGAATAAGTTTAAAAAATATTTAGAAGTTATAGAAAGGGTCAAAAATTATTTCAAAGTAAAAGAAATTTTATACCACGTACAGCAAAATCTAGATTTTTGAAGATTTCAAAAAACAAATTTAAAAGTATTTGGAGGATTTTAAAAGGTTTCAAGAGAATAAACCAATTGTTTAAAGATTCCTTATAAAACTAAAAATTATTTTTTATTTTGAAAAATTAATTTAAAAATACTGTTCAAATTTTTTCAACAGTTCAAAAGATTTCCAAAATTGTTGAGAAATAAATCTAAAAAATTAAAAGGCAATTTTTTTTATTTAACAGGATAAAAAAAATGCTAAGAAAAATTTGAATCAATTTAGAAGATTTTTTTTTAGAAGTTTTAAAGAAATTTGGAACTTAATTTATAATTTGAAAAGAGATAACATTTTTTTTTAAATTTAGATTTCTGGAAAAATTAAAACAATATTTATTTTTAAAAATTAATTTTAAGATTTCAAAGCAGAATTTATAGCTTTTGATCAATTTTGAAAAGTTTCAAGAAAAAAAAAACATTTCTTGAGTTTGGTGTGAAAATGTTAAATATAATTTTGTTTGAAAAATTTATTTTTAAAGAAAATAAAATTAATTTTTAAAATTTTCAAAGATATATCACAATTTTTTTAAATATGTGGAAGATTTAAATGTATTTTTAAAAATTTTTGAATATTTTATATATTTTTAGGATTGTGTAGAGTCATATTAAAAGATATTTAAGAATTTAGAAGTTTGGAAGAAATTAAAAATATTTTCAAACTTTGGAAGATTTTTAAAAGTTCATAAAATATTTTTAAATTTCTTAAAAACTACTATTTTATTAGTTTATGGTGAATAGAAGATTTATATATTTTAAAAGAGTTAAATAATATATAGGGTTCTAATTGTTTAGGTTTTGGATTCATGAATTATTATTACTTAATAATAATTCAATTTTAATAATTAAAAGAATTTTACACTTAAGACAAATTTAAAAAATTTAGATTCAGGAACATATTTTTTTTTAATACTTGCCTTAGTTAGGATTAAATTATTAATTTATTTAACTAATTAATTATCAACAGTATAAATAATTTAAAAAATTATTTTTTGGAAAATTCACTTTTATTATTAAGCTGAAAATGCTTTATTCTTATGTATTTGGAGCCCCTGAATTCGAATCCACAACTTAGATTTTCGAAAAATGCGTAGAACATTGTTTAAATTGCATTTGTTTAAACAAATTATGAAAAAGTAGTTTTTTCTATCCGGACAATTTTTTGTTTAGAAAATATGGCTTATTTTAAGAAGAAAAGGTGTCTAGTAACTTTTTTGTAAAATGCCTATTTCAAAAGTTATGAATTTTTAAAGGTAAAAAATTTGACGTTTTTTAAGAAACTTTACTGTTGATAATTTTTGATCTACCAAAGATTTCTGAAAATTTCAAAAACGTATGTATTCTCTTAAACTCACCCTATAAACTGACGATCAACAATAAGGCTTTTATAATGATTGACATAGTATGATTTTCGAAAGACATTGATAATTTTTTTATTGCAATGTTGTCTTCATGACTGAAAAGTAATTCACAACAGTTAAATCAAATATTTATATTGTAATTATTATAATTATTTTATTTCTTAACTGCGTAAAGATAATAATTGTTTTTAGAAGTTTATGAAATCGTGAATGAATAAATATACATAGTCTACTGTAAAATTTACTTATGTAAATAAATATTTGACATTATTCATATAATCTGCGGCAAGTTTCACAATACCTTGAGATAAGATAGAAAAATTAACCATAAAAAATGACGATATAGTAAGGTTGACCGAAGCGCGCGCAGTAAAAAAGCCCTATTGTTGATCGCAAAAAAAAACAACTTGCAAAGACCTGTCGTAGTAAAAAACAATGTCAATTTGTAGAATAAGTTTTAGAGAATACATACGCTTTTGAAATTTATAGAAATCTTTGGTAGATCAAAAATTATCAACACTTAAAATTAGTAAAAAACATCAAATTTTCGACCTTTAAAAATGCATAACTCTTGAAATATTCATTTTACAAAAAAGTTACTAGATACCTTTTCTTCTTAAAATAAGCCATATTTTCAAAAAAAAATTTGTCCGGATAGAAAAAAACACTTTTTTATAATTTGTTTAAACAAATGCAATTTAAACAATGTGGATTTTTAGCTTTGGCGGTCTTAGTGCATACGGAAAGGTACCCAGCCCCGGACTTAGTAGTTCCATAGCAAAGCTGATTAGTACGTTTTAAATTTTCATAGACTGTACGTTTTTAGCACCTGTCGCTCAGTTTTCCGAACCCTGTATAATATAGTCACAGAGTTTTAAATCAACTTTTTTTTTGTTCAGACTTTCCTTGAAATTTTGCCTTATTTGAAGTTCAATTATTCTTTTCTTTTGTCAATTCTTGAAAAATCGCTGCAATGGGTAAAGTTGAATACCGCGTGTGTTTAGTGTTTCCTTCCTTCCTGAAAGTACATTGCGAAAATGGTACTGGTCAGTTTTTCAGGTGGGAATGCCAATCATCTACCTGACCTGCATCCATTAAACATCGAGGACGACGCTGGAGATTCCTTCTTGAATTTATGAATGTCGTGTGCTGTAAAGGGACCGTGTGCAGTGCGCACGTTTCCTGGTTGTAAAGGGAGATATATGAACCTTATGGGACAACGTACATTAAATAAACGAGACTCCACTCTGTGAATGTATACAATAGCTTATGGCGAGCAACAATATATAGTACCTGCATTCAGATATTTATATGGAACTTTTTCAAATTATTTTTTTTCTGAAAAAAGATCTTCTCCTTTCGCTCCGCTGGGAATCGAACCACAGAACTTCCGATTGCCGCTGGGTTGTTTTTCCATTAAGCTACTAGAGAGATCGAGAGAAGAATCTTTTTTTAGAAATACAGTCATTGTTATGCTAGGTGTTACGAGACAAATTTTTCCAGAAATCTGTATTATCATCCGAGATTAACAGAATTTCTTAAAGTCTATACAGGATAGATAGAGGTATAAATTACACATTTTTAAAAATTATATGTTTTAAAAAGGATTTTTCTCCAGATCTCTGTAGTAGCTTAATGGGAAAGAATCAGACCGGCAATCAGAGGTTCTGTGGTTCGTTTCCCAGCGGAGCGAAAGGAGAAGATCTTTTTTCAGTAAAAATATAATTTAAAAAATGTGTTATTTATAGCTCCATCTAGTCTGTATAGATATTAAGAAATTATGTTATTCTCTTAAGATAATATAGATTCTTATATGTAACTATGAGGAGAAAAGCATAAATTTCAAAAAATTCAAAGAATGAAGAATCACAAGGAAATAAAAATAAAAAAAAAAGATGAGGAAGGAGAAAAGGGAAATATCATACAAAAAGCGAGGCGCGAACATATATGAAAAAAATGTAAGAAGAAAAAAATATGAAAGAAGAAACTAATAAATCGGACATTCTCTGCACACAGGGTACTCTTAAAACAAAAAAATAATTAAATTTTTATAAATAAAAAATCAAAGGACAATCAGTAATTACCTAATTTACTCAAAAATAATTATTTTTTAAGTTTTATCGGATTCAATAATTATATTTAACATAGAAAACTTTAATAAAATATATTACAAAATATTCTTAAATGTATTAATACCACCAATTAATTAATTATTTAAATAATACTTGCTGTTTTATTATTCGAATAATAATTCAAACAAATTTTTGCTTAATCCTCTTACTACTAAAAGGTAGTAAATATTTAGGTACATTAATATGAAGCCTATATTTAGTTTAAACTAAAACGCTTTAAATTCCTAATTTTTCAATTAAAAAAGTAAAATTTTTGTTCATAAAATATATAATTTTTTTATCAAGTACTTGAATTTTCAAGTAAAAATACTAATTTCCTAAAAAAAATATTTTTTAACAAAATACATGCATTCTAAACCACAAAGTTAAATTTTCAAATAACACAGATCAATTTTTGACCAAATAGTTGAGTTTTCTAATATAAAATATCAGGCTGGAATCAGATATGTTTCAGTTAAATTTTCGTGTAAAAAAATAAGTTTTCCATAAAAAAAACACAAATTATAAACCAAAGTGATAAATTTTCAACTTCAGTGGTAAATCTATTACTGGAATAGATAAATTTTAAACAAAAAATTTGAATTCGTGATTTTTTATAATATTTGATATTTTCCGATTAAAACTTTAACTTTTAGGTTAAAAATTAAAATGATTGATCACATTTAAATTACTTTTCTTTTAAATTAAACTCTTCAGTTTAATTTATTTTCTTTAAATGAAAAATCGTTTTCTGTTATTAAAATATCCAATATATAATTTTGCGTTAAGTATTCATCTTTTTGTTGAAAATTTCGACTTTTCGTGTTGAAAATTCAATATTTAAATGAATGAAAAAATTCAATAGTTGTTGAACTTTTAAATTTTTTTTTCTTCAAAATTGGACTATTTGACTGAAAATTTATTTTCTGCTGTTGACAATTCCATTTTTTTTGTTAATAAATCTGTTTTATTTAAAAATTAATTTGTAATTTTAATGAAACTTTGTTTTAAAGAACTAAACTTTTTAAAAAATTACTTATTTTTTTGAAGATGCAACTGCTTTTGGTTGAAATTTAATATTTCTTTTTAAAAATTCGTCTTTGTAGATTAAAAATTCAACTGCTTTGTTGAAAATTTATGTATTTTGTTTAAAAATTAAATGAATTTCTTCTTAAATTTAAATATTTGGTTGTATTTTTTTATTTGATTGAAAATTAGTTTTTTGTTGTTAAAATATCAGCGATTTAATTTCTCGTTGAGAATTAATATTTTAGTTGAAATTTTACATTTTGGTGTTGAAAATTCAATAGTTATTGATCTTTATTATTTTTTTCAAAATTGGACTATTTCGCTGAAAATTGATTTTTTTAATTGACAATTCCATCTTTTTTGTTAATTATTCTGTTTTATTTAAAAATAATTTTTTATTTTAATTCATCTTTTTTCTTAAGAATTAAACATTAAAAAAAAAATATTTTTTTAAAAATGCAACTGCTTTTGGTTGAAATTTAATATTTGTTTTTAAAAAATCGCCCTTGTAGATTAAAAATTCAACTGCTTTGTTTAAAATTCAACTATTTTGTTAAAAATTAAATGACTTTCTTTTTAAATTTAAAAATTTAGTTTTATTTTTTTTATTTGGTTAAAAATTAGTTTTTTATTGTTAAAATCTCAACGATTTAATTTCTCGTTGAGAATTATTCTTTTAGTTAAAATTTTACATTTTCGTATTGAAAATTCAATAGTTTTTGATCTTTTATATTGTTTGTTTCAAAATTGGACTATTTGGCTAAAAATTGATTTTTTGAGTTGATAATTCCATCTTTTTTTGTTAATTTATCTGTTTTATTTAAAACTAATTTTTTATTTTAATTCATCTTTTTTCTTAAGAATTAAACTTTAAAAAAAAATTAACTATTTTTTTAAAAATGCAACTGCTTTTGGTTGAAATTTAATATTTGTTTTTAAAAATTCGCCCTTGTAGATTAAAAATTCAACTGCTTTGTTGAAAATTTATGTATTTTGTTTAAAAATTAAATGAATTTCTTCTTAAATTTAAATATTTGGTTGTATTTTTTTATTTGATTGAAAATTAGTTTTTTGTTGTTAAAATATCAGCGATTTAATTTCTCGTTGAGAATTAATATTTTAGTTGAAATTTTACATTTTGGTGTTGAAAATTCAATAGTTATTGATCTTTATTATTTTTTTCAAAATTGGACTATTTCGCTGAAAATTGATTTTTTTAATTGACAATTCCATCTTTTTTGTTAATTATTCTGTTTTATTTAAAAATAATTTTTTATTTTAATTCATCTTTTTTCTTAAGAATTAAACATTAAAAAAAAAATATTTTTTTAAAAATGCAACTGCTTTTGGTTGAAATTTAATATTTGTTTTTAAAAAATCGCCCTTGTAGATTAAAAATTCAACTGCTTTGTTTAAAATTCAACTATTTTGTTAAAAATTAAATGACTTTCTTTTTAAATTTAAAAATTTAGTTTTATTTTTTTTATTTGGTTAAAAATTAGTTTTTTATTGTTAAAATCTCAACGATTTAATTTCTCGTTGAGAATTATTCTTTTAGTTAAAATTTTACATTTTCGTATTGAAAATTCAATAGTTTTTGATCTTTTATATTGTTTGTTTCAAAATTGGACTATTTGGCTAAAAATTGATTTTTTGAGTTGATAATTCCATCTTTTTTTGTTAATTTATCTGTTTTATTTAAAACTAATTTTTTATTTTAATTCATCTTTTTTCTTAAGAATTAAACTTTAAAAAAAAATTAACTATTTTTTTAAAAATGCAACTGCTTTTGGTTGAAATTTAATATTTGTTTTTAAAAATTCGCCCTTGTAGATTAAAAATTCAAATGCTTTGTTTAAAATTTAACTATTTTGTTAAAAATTAAATTACTTTCTTTTTGAATTTAAATATTTGGTTGTATTTTTTTATTTGATTGCAAATTAGTTTTTTATTGTTAAAATATCAACTATTAAATCAATAGTTGTTGATCTTTAATCTTGCTTGTTTAAAAATTGGACTATTTGGCCAAAAATTGATGTTTTCAGTAGAAAAATCCATCTTTTTCGTTAATTAATGTATTTTTATTTTTAAATAAATTTTTATTTTAGTTTACCTTTTTTTTAAGAATTAAACTCTTCTAAAAAATGATTTATTTCGTGGAAAATACAACTTGGTTGAACTTTCATGTTTTTTTTTTTAAATTCGATGATTTGTTGAAAATTTATCTTTGTATATTGGTTAGATATAAAAAAAGTGATTAATTTTGACATACTTCCAATTTCCGCGTCATGACTTTCCACCTTAATAAAATTAAAAATCACAAAAAAAATGTTTCTTTACCATAAAATCAGATTTTGGAAGAGTAAAGGAAATTTCGCATGCGACATTTTTTACAAACAAAAAGGTACCTGGAGAAATTAATTCTTTTGTCCTGAAATGGCATTCTGGCATTTTCTTATTTTTAAGAAAACCTAGACACCCTGAATCAGCAGTTTTGACCATTTATTCCTTGGATACGAAAGTGCCTTATCTGAAGAGAAGTAACTATAGGTCATTACATGGGGGATTTACAAACAAATTTTTTTTGCATAACATTTTTTTGCGCGTTTTTTATTCGAAAGTACGTATTTTTTATTCCAATGTGATACTCGAAAATCTTGAGTTATGATTTTTCAGAATTTGGTAATCGGAAAAAATTATTTATTTTCAACGCTCACTATAATAGAAGTTTTAAATAGAAAAAAATCTTCTTGTACTGAAAATACAATTCACCTAAAATTCACCTACAAGCTTTGCAAAATAGTATAAAATACCTCCTGTTGTTTTTTTTTCATAACAATATAGTGCATTTTTATAAACAATTTTATTTATTTTGAACTTGGAACATTTTTTTTCTGTTTTTTTTTAACCTTAAAATTTTGGTTCAAGATTCTTAAATATGCAGGAAAAATTGAAGAACAGAAAAATGAAAACTCGAAGTGTAACTTTTGAGTGATAGCTCGCTGCAACGTGCGCGACGTATCATAAAAATTCGTAACACTTTGAGTATTCATTTCTCCATTCTTAAATTTTTCCTGCATATTTAAAAATCTTGAAGAAAACTTTTAAGGTAAAAAAAAAAGAAAAAAAACGTTCCAAGTTCAAAATAAATTAAATTGTTTATAAAAATTCACTATATTGTTATAAAAAAAACAGCAAGAGTATATACTATTTTATATACTATTTTTATATACTATTTTCTAAAGCTTGTGGGTAAATTCGTATTTTTAGTGCAAATTATTTTTATTCAAAATTTCTTCCAGAGTGAGCGATTAAAAACCAATGATTTTTCCCGATTACCAAATTTTGAAAAATCATATCTCGAGATTTTCGAGTATCACATTGAAATAAAAAAAATATGTGTCAATTATTTTCTAAAAAAAATAAAAAAAAATAGGGATTATTTTAGTAGAATATCAATGAACGAAACAGCTACTTGCGAATGCAGAAACCCTAACAATTACTGCCAATCAAGTCCCATCATCATGTTAGGAATTCGAAAATGCTTCCCTCATTTGCCAGAAATCAATGAATAAATAAGCGAGAGCTCCTCCCATGAATATGAGAAGCACGGCCAAATTATTAATCTGTGTCAACACTGTATATTATTAACTCATCGAATTTCGATCCAATTAGAAAAAATGACGAAATTATGTAATTAGTTTCAACAATTAAAAATGAAACCAATTATTTTTCTAATCAAGGTACGCAAACGTTAAATACTCATTTAAGGCATTAGAAAAAATTGGATTACCAACATTATTGATTAGTAAAATTGATTGGAATAATAAAATGAATAATAATATAACAAGGAATTAGCATCAGACATCAAAAGTAAAAGTGATTTAAATTAGTTTTGAAATTTAATTTATTTTATTTATTATTATTATTAATTTTTTTTTAAATATAATTTAAATTTAAATTAGTAAAAATAAAAAACAAAGATATGATACCTGGAATTCGTAGTTAAAAAAAATCGCTGCCATTTTAGAAATAAAAATATAACATTTTTTATAACTAACTGTTTGACAAATCGAATATATTTAAAAACATGATGCAGGATACAAAAAAAAAAAACATTTAGGATTATAACAATGACAAAGGGGTAATGGATCATCCATAAACTACGTTACCTATTTTGGGATTTTCTGCCCCCCCACCTCCAAGTTGATAACAGTTGACCCCCCCCCCCTCCCAAGCAACATAGCCATCAATTCTTTTGATTTTTAAAAATAAAGAAAATGTAAAATTTTGGTTTTAAAGCCAACTTTTTTGAAG
>JAAAKG020132925.1:0-14343 GCA_010014905.2 Druon quercuslanigerum
CTCTTTCCCCCATCAAAATATAAACCCCTCCCACATATATATATATATATATATATATATATATATATATATATATATATATATATATATATCGCGAAAACATAACGCAATACACAGAAGAATTCTAGGCTAACTTTTCCTGCGTCTTACTTTTTTTAGATCTTACTTCAGCCGTTGCTGGGGCAACTTCATGATGTAATCTTTACTTTGTTTATTATTTAATCACATTGAATTAAAATCGTTGGATATAAAAACTAAATATTTTGAACAAATTTTGGATAGAAAACGTCTAAAATCAAGCAATAAATCAGGTAAAATTGAGAAAAATGACATAGTTTCTAATGTACTGAAAAGAAATAAAATATGCATTTTTAGGAATAAGAGCCTTTATAATTAAAGGATTTGTAATTGTAAGTGTTTTAAATTGAGAAATTTTTATCAGAAACTCTCAAAACTTAAAAGTTTCAGGCTAACATTCTTAAACTTATACAATTTCATTATGAAAGAGTTAAAACTGTATTACTTCTAATTGAAAGCATTCAAAACTGAAAATTTGTATTCTGCATTGAAGAATCTTTAAATTTTATCAATTTAAATTTAAAAAATCGAAAACAGGAAAATTTTAAAATTCAAAAGAATGGAAATTTTATCATTTCTAATTAAGATCGCTTAAAATTTAATAATCGACCACTTTTGATTTTAACTAATTTTCTATTCGAAACGATTGAAATTTGACAATTTGAAATTGAAAATTAAATTGAATGTCTCAAAGGCAAAGCGCCCGAAATTCAAGAATTTAGCATTTTTATTACATAAAAAAATATATAAGCTAACATTAAAATTGATTAGTCAAATTTACCCCAAATAAAAAAATAATTCCCGTAATTTTCGCAGTTCAAAATCCTTACATTTTAAGTTATAAACCCTTGAAATTGAATTATTATACTAAAAAAAATCTGCCGGCTGGGCGGGCACAGTTTCATCGCGCGCTTCGCTCGCACCATATCCACCTGGTGGATATCGCGCTTTGCGCTCGATTAGGTATGCATCTCGTAAAATGGAATTTTTTATTTTTTATTAGTTTTTGTGCAGTAAAAATGTCAATTTTCGATTTTTCAACAAAAAAAAATCAAAAAGTCCTTTTGACAATCTTGTAGGGTGTGCAAAAAAAAAAACATTTTGCTGGTCTTGACTTTTTTTCGTATAGTGCGTTGTTTGCCTGATAATGTTTATTTTCGTTTTTCTTTTTGGATTTTCAAACTGCTATAACTCCGGTAGTTTTTTTTTTTTTTAACGACATTGTTATAAATTGTTAGTCTTTTAGAGTACTACTAATAACTGTACATAGAATTTTCAATCTTGAATTTTTTAAAAATTTTTATCCAAAATGGCTGGCTAACGAACTTGACCTTCAATTTGAGACACTAAAAAAGTATACCAAGGGCCAATCCAATCTGTTAATTTTTTCGAAAGTTATCGTGCTCACAGTCAGACATACATACAGACATACATACATACATTATACATACATACATACAGTCGCACAGACAAAAAAACACATTCGTAAAAACCTGTTTTTCGGATTCAGAGGGTCTCAAAACGTGGACATTTGACAAAAACTAGGAGGAGCAAATTTTAAACAAATATAATACCTTCTCTGATGAGAATATAAAAATGTTGAAAATAAAAAGTATACAATCTAAAATGTCTACTATTTTCAGTAAGTTTAAATTGATTAAAAAACAAAAATTTTTAAATTGATAATTATACTTTCCAAATACCAACCATTTCAATTTTAATTAAAAAATTATTCAGAATTTTAAAACTGTAATCATTAAAAATTAAAGAAATTATTTAATTGATGATTAATCAATTTCAGATAGTAAAATTTGGATCTGTTTTGATTTTTATCTTTTTGATTTCAAATCGGTTAATTTTGAAAACGTCGTTTTTTCATTCTTGAAATTTTTTAATCAAATATTTTTTTAATTTCTTTATTCATTATTTAAACAAGATTGCTTTATCAGATCCTAATCCTTGAAATTTCAAAACTTAAAGCCTATCAATTCGAAATTGTTTTTTTTTTAAGTGAATTTTGAAATTTGCAATATCTTCAGAACCTTTCCGATTTTGATAGTATAGTGACGTATAATTTAATTGACTTCAGTCGAGTGGTTGAATTCATTTGAAGTCACTTGAATTCATTTGAAGTCACTTGATTTCATTAGAAGTCATTTGAATTCTCCTTAAATATCTTTTGTCATTTTAAATTATGTGAATCTTCGGAAGTTTTGGTTACTTCAAGAGTAATTAAATTCAATCAATGATTAACTCGCATTTTTTACTTTAATTATACAATTATATACCTATGTGTAATTTAATTCACTTTTTTAAATAATATTTATCTGCGACAGGCGAAAGAAAAGGCCAACTGTCGGGAACTACTGTTTACAGGAGCAATTGAAGAAGTGGTGCAACACATAAACTCTATATAAGGGGCCTAACTTTACAGTTTAATGGCAATTCGAATTGGTGTAAAAAACTAAAAAAATTTTTTTTAGTGAGGTCCCTTTGCTCACGGGCAGATCATTTATACGTCACTTTCTCTGACCTTTGGAAGATCCTCTAGTGGAATTTTCATACAATTCTTCATGTCCCATTCAATAAATAATCGGAATCTAGTATTACAGAATGGTCATAATAAGACACTATTAAAAAGTTCTTGAGAATTCAAGCACTTTTAAATTACAAATGTATCTTCAATTTCAGGCAATGGTATAAATGAAAGTGTTGTTCATGCAATTTTAAGTGAAAATTCTGTTCATCCTATTTTTCATACGTTAAAAGTAATATTTTTAATTTGCTAATTATTTATATTGAGCCAAAAATATTTGAAACAATTTATTTCGTAGAATAATGCAGAAAGAATTAAAAATCTTGACGAAACCTATAAATCAATTTTAGAATTCATTTTATGTTCATTTCAACGTCCGGGTGTTCAGGTACATATTATATTAAAAATTCCAATTTTCAATTTACAGACAAAAATTGACTTAAAGCTATTGAGTTGCTAGATTGAAACATTAGAAGTTTTATTATTAGACGTCAGAAAGTTCATAGAAAATGTAGGGAGATTTATTTTTCCGACCGAAGCACTTATTTTTTCAACTGTAGATGATGTATGAAATCCTTATTTTCGATGAATAGAAGCAAAAGCCAAAATTTGTATCTATTGCAAAAAATAAACTAAAAAAATATGTTTACGTCACAATATTTATTAGAATTAGTTGAGTCAGTAATTCCATTTCCAAAGAAATGTTGGATATGGTTCTTTTTGGCACAACACCATCGATTTGCATACGTTCATATACAAGGGGCCCTTATGATCGATTTTAATTTAGGAAATATTCACGTTTTTTAAGTCAGAGTGGGCGATAATACCAGGAATTACACTGAGTCTATTGGCACTATACTCACCTCCCGACAGCCACACCGGAAGTATCAGCCTAGAACTTAAAATGTCGGGGATTTATCCGGATGTATGCCCCTATACATAACTCCATACCGAGCATAAGGGCCCTTTTCATATGAAAGTACACAGTTATTTACTTAAGAGTTCTTAAGTTTTAACGATGATAGCCTAATATACAATGAGAAGCTGCTAGGAGGACGTGTGCACGTACTGCACGTAATGAACACGACAAAATTTACATACATCGCTGAAACATCGCTACAACAACGTGCACTTTCAGAACACTATATTAAACCCCTTTCATTTTAGAGAGGGATTCCACCCATACGTTGTTGTATTGTGTTAAAAATGGTGTAAATGTACAGGCATTACAGGAACTATATTTGTTGAAAAAAATGTTAACTTAAAAAAAAAGCGACAGACAGGTGAAAAAAGTTGGGCAAGTTTAATAAGCATGCAAATGAATGCTTATTAACACTTGATTAGTTAAACTATTCATAGAATTTTGCTTTCAATAAACTTTTTATGTGCATGATATTCAAACACGTTAGACTACAGTCATCAAATACGAAATACACTAGAACTTGGATTTATTACCGGTTTCGGAGATGGTTTCAATGGCCTTTAGTGGTGATTGTGTAACCTCTCTCGAACCCCAGGGCCATCACTCTCAGTCCGAAACCACCGCGGCAAAAATTTTTGGAAGCAGCAGATCCGCACTCATTAAATCCAAGTTCCAGTGTAATCCCACTGAATCATTTCCCATCACTTTATCAATCTTGCGGTCTATGCTCTAGTCACATAATCGGTGGTCAACGAAATTTGTATTTTATCAAAGAAAATTACGCGACATGTACTTTCCCAGTCTGATAAAAGAATTTTCGTCAACTATAATCATCCGACGTCGGATAATTTTTATCTGGAGCCGGATGAAAATTATCCGACATCGAATAATTGTGGTTGTCAATTGTTTTCAAAGTTTTTATCCAACATCGAGGAAAAAAATATATCTAGGATTTACTCTGTAGCTTAATGACTAAGATTAATACCAAAAAGTTTTCGAAAATGTTCTTTAAAGTGTAATATTATTTAAACTAATACAGGTGATAGATTATAAATGATTTCAGATCCTACTTCATATTTCTCACATGCCATTGTATCTCTTTATAAAAAATAAGAATCATTATAAATAAGGAATTGATAACCAAATTTTATAGAGGAATATTTTATGTTCCCAAAATTTTCGCTTTCCGCCCAACGTAATCTAGAGTACGAATTTCTATTTTAAAAAAAGATATAGACAATGTTGCGATTTTTGTGTTCAAAATGTATCTAATTAAATCATTTTATTTATGGTAATATTAAAATCAGAGGCGGTCCATATAAGGACTTGGGGGGGGGGGCACAGCTGATTGGTAATATGGCTAAAAATATAATCAATTTTTTTTCGAAATCTAAGTATAGGTTGATGCGGATGCTTTTTGAAAAATTTAAACACAGGTTGCGTAATAATTTGTCCCTTTTCCCAATATTGAACAAAAATCGGAAGGAATTTTCTAATATGGAAGCACGTAGCCAGTACAGTTTTAGTACCATACTAAATAGTACAAGTAAAGTCGTCCAAATATGTTACGCCTACTATAAACTGCGAGATACATTGCCCCCTGTTTCAGAGCGATAAGAGCCAATTCTCGGACGACCTTATACGTCATATCGAGGGAGTAAATTTCTGGGGTGTTGGCTCCAAGCGAATTCATTAGCAAAACTTGGTACGCCGGCTCCCGGCCAATTTATATCTGCCACAAACGAGTAGGGACGATAGCATGTAAAAGGACATTAATCGAAGGGCAGTAAAAATGTGAGCCGCAGTCATAAACACCTGCAACATGCGTAATACCAAACAATATGTGGCAAGGTTGAAAGACCATAAAGGTGCTTATTATACAAGATATGGCAGAATATTGGGATTAATACAAATACCACTTTTTTATTGGATAGAAGAATAAATAGGTACTAGCAATTGAGAGAGAAGATTTTTTTAGATCCGTTTCACCTCGCGTTGCACTGAATACTTTTTAGAAGGTAAACAAAAATCTGTAATTTCTTTACCAAAGAAAACCAGATTTATTATACATCATTTTTTCTTAAAAATTAAAGGTGATTCTCGAACAAAGAGATGTTTACATTCATACTGTTAGTTTTATTCAGATATTCATGCGCGTTTTTAATTTAATTTTGACGTTTGCATTTAAATAGTGGGTTATGAAGTCGACAGCGGGATTAACAACATTGCCATGAATAATTTCTTTCGCACCTTCCTCATTTAATAAATTGAACAGAGGGAGAACAAGAAAAATTAATATTCTGGAATAGGAGCATATAAGCATAAAAAAGCGGTTAAGACTCCGGGGAAATATATCACAACTACAACAAGAAGAGAAGGGATTGAAACTCCACATTTACTAAAAATGTTTATTTATTCTCCCATTCCAGAATATTAATTTTTCTCTTTCTTCCTTTGTTCAATTTATTAAATAGCGACGGTATGAAAGACTTCTTTCATGACAGCAATATACTTTTAACCTCTTTATCTAATTCCAGGGTACACAGCGTAAAATCAGCTTAAAAATGGGAAATGGGGTGATTTTTTCAAGAAAAAGGGGAAATACTTAACAATAATTTTTACATCCAAAAAAGAAAAAATCCTTTAAAGAAAATTCTATATTTTTATTCGTTTCTATATAGTTACAACGTTCTATTCAGTTAATAATATAAATATAAATTATTGTTTTGTTGAAAACGTCGACTAGAGGAACGGAATTACCGTAAAATAGAGATTTAACTTATACACGTGTCTCTCAATAGAGTCTAAGAGCTTTATGAGTCTATGTGAAATACACATTTATAAAAACATTTTTCGGTTCACAACTTCGAGAAGTATAAACAAAAAAAAAAAAATTTT
Organism: Druon quercuslanigerum; assembly: GCA_010014905.2. NCBI lineage: Eukaryota > Metazoa > Arthropoda > Insecta > Hymenoptera > Cynipidae > Druon > Druon quercuslanigerum. The sequence continues at coordinate 6,435 of JAAAKG020132925.1, forward strand.
GAGTGTTGGCATCACTGCACCATGTCAATTTAGCAGTCATAATATAATAAGATTTGAGTAGAATCAATCAAATAATCATAGTAAAAACTTAAAACCCACAAATAAGATTAAATATTAAAAAAGATACACGCCTGTTTAATGTGAATTTTTCGCTGATTCATGTTTAGAGAGTATATTTAAAAATTGAAGCGAAGTACGTTAAAGTTTTTTTGGTCCACAATGTTATTTATACATCTAGCCAAAACACATTTGACATTTTATGGTTATCGCCGTATACGAACATATTTATTTGTATTACCTAAACTAAGTCTTTACTTAGTATTTATGCACAAACCACTGAGGTAGATATTTTTTATCTAAATACGAAGAGTAAAACCATTATCAAAATTCAAAAATGTAAAAACTATAGCTGGCGAGGACTCACGTAGATGCATTAAAATGGTTAGCAAAAGCAAAGTAATCAAACAAATACTTTATATATTCTTTTCTTTTTCAATGCGAAGAGAGTTTTTACGTGTAATTCAAATATTGTATTTTTAATCAAGAAAGGGGAAAAATGGGAGGAATTTCGAGAATCGGGAGAAAAGGGGAAATTGAAAAAAAGGGGAAGACTGTGCACCCTGTAATTCATGACCCAGTATTTAAATTAAAACTTCAAAATTAAACTTGATCGATTTCAGCACTACAGCGAACACATTTTCGAGAAAAAAAAACTAATAGTATGAACATCGATTCAATTTAGTCAAAATCTCTGCTCACATAATTTTCTTTGAGCCGATGCTTTAATACATTTTTAACCAAATCGTCATGTGACAAAAAAAACTTACCTTGCAAAAAGAACCATCCGGTACAACATCGACATTCAAATCATAGTTTAGGAGAATATAAAATCGGTCAAATAAAAAAAAAATATGAAGTAGTTTACGCATACCCATGAACGAAACTTACCTGAAACAGAAAAAAAACAACTTTTATGAAATAAGCACTTTTGGCCTCTTTATCTAATGAATAAATAAAAATGTAATGCATGTTTTCGAGAACAGATTTTTACCGAGAATCAGGAAAAATTCTTACTCTGATTCTATTACTAACACATTAAATCGAAAGCTGTCAAATTATGATTCAAAAGTTGATCAAAGCATTGCAAAATGAAGAAACAGTTGACAATCAGAAAAAAATTTGGTAGAAATAACAAAATTTTATTTTAATCAGCCCTAGAATATGGTTACCACATAAAGAACAAAATATTTCCTTGACCAAAGACGATTTTTTGGTTAAATGTTTTGCTGATCTACGAAAATATTTTGGTTGATTTAACCAAAACTTGTAGTTCATCTAACCTTCCTTCCTTTTGATAAACAAAAACTCATTTTTACAACACCCGCCTCGAAAGTGAGAACTTCCATACTTCTAAATGATATGAAAAGTGATTCAATTGAGCAGATTCTGTGAGAATAAAAATGGCGCATGCGCACTTTGAAGCGCAGCTATTATTCGAATTGACGCAATGGACACGCATCTGCACTTAAAGCTAAGTAATTTTGCACCGGAAATGTTAATGATATATTTATTTCTTCTTTAATTTAAGAACTTTCATACAGAATACGTTTTTGCAACACTCACTTATAAAGTTGCACTTTATGTTTTTCTAAATAATGTGTAACATGCACCTATCAAGAATTTTCTAGATGTACAGTCAAGTTTAAAATTACGTCATCTTTCCCCCTTTCGGGGTAGGCGTGACTGACTCGGTCGGGAAGGGAGCAAAGTGAGGAAGAGATTATAGAGTTTTTAGACTGGTCTAGAATTCTCGTTTTATTTCTTTAAATAACACGTTCGTTCTACTACACTGCTCCGATCCAAGTTGCTGATCAATCTCTCTAGCAATTACCACAAGTGAAGATCCTAACAAAGTTTTCATGTGAGGTTCCCCACTTGGGTCGATTATTATATCCCAGGTCTTTTGTTTCATGCTTGCGTTCAGTTTATTCAACATTCTTTGCAAGTATTTGATTGATTCTGCCATAACAACCTTATCATCTGCGAACGCTTACCCACGCACCCTTACTGTTTCGAGATCCACACCTTCCTCAAAAAGTGACATTCTTAAACACTTGTCCATGAATAATATAAATAACCATGAAGACATAGCGCATCCTTGTCTAACTCCTTGCATAATATCGAAACAGTCTATCAATTTTCCACTTACTCTTACACTCGCTTTGCTACCATCCATTGACTCCGTACTCTTTCAGGACTTCCCAAAGTTTACTTCTATTTACCTTGTCTAAAGCTTTTTCTAGGTTAAGAAAATGCACAGAAAACTTTTTTTCCAACTCTCAAACTTTTTTCTGTAATTTGCCTTGATTAATAAAATTGTGAAAAAAGGCCCAGTGATTATTCGAACAAATTTTAGGAAAGAAATCCAAGCATAAATAGTTCAAGTCATAATTATTTATTTATATGCAGTTATTTGCATATTAGTGTTTTAAATCCGCTTTAGGCAAAAATCATAATTTCCATTTAATTGCAAATTGCAAAAGTATATTACATTCCTTGAAAGGTTTATTACAAATCTATTTGTCACGTTTTCATGGAAATTATTTGATTGAGAAATCGTATGTACAATAAGTTTTACCCTGACATCTTTTGAATTGAAAAATATGCTAATTAATACTAAGTGTCTCATGCTGCAAGCTAAGCACTTATTACAATAATCTGGTTTAAGCTTTTGTAGCGCAAAAAACCACCCCTATACGTGAAAAATGTGTATTTTCTCATACGATACTTCATATAATGCAGGTAATTTTCGAATTGAGAAACAATAAAAACACATTTTTCGGAAATATACGGTAATTTTTGGAAATGTATGGTAAAATGAAAAAAAATACTTACTTTGAATGAAATCCAAAAAAATTTTTAATTTCTATTCACAACTCACAGTTAGTCTGTAAAGCGTCAAATCATAACAAAGTGAGGTTATGATTCCGTTAGTCCTGCAAAGTAATTCTGATTCGAAATGCGCAAGCGGAACAACAAGAAAAAGTAATCTTCTTGAACTGTGCAAGTGCAGCATTTAGAAAATATAATGTTTCTCAAAGAGCGCAAGCGCAGCAGCGTAAAAAATGATTTTATAACTGGTTTTTATCACGTTTTTGGAACTTGTCACTTCCCGCGCGCAATGAATGCACCGAAAAGCGAACATTTCATACATGTGTTGCAAAAATTAAATTTTTTTCTATAAAAATAGGGTATTTTTTAGTTACTGGGGATGATTTTGTCAACTTTTGTACACTTTTTAAAATTTTCTTGATGAGTTACGGTTTACAGGCAAAATTTGAAAATTTGAAGAAAAAAAATCAATTTTTATCACCAATGGCAGCGTTTTGTGTAGTATTTTCTCAAATTCAAGAAACTTTTTTATCATTTAGGCGTTCCTACCACTAACCTGGAAATTACGACATATTCACATCTTCCCACGTAGATGTAAATTATTATTTTGCCACTGTGCAACGTTTTGATCGACTTTTCCATAAAAATTTGACACCTTCAGGCTTAGAGTAAAGTGGTAAAATGACGAGCATTTTATTTTATAAGCATCATATACTGTAAACGCAATTTCCCTAATTATAAGTTCTCCATGGCAAAATATAAAAATGCTCTTTGAAGGCAAGCCTCTGAAGTGCAAAGTATAAACTATAGGGCATAGGCAACACTCGAAAGGAAGCATTTTGTCTTTGATGTGTGAACATCGCCAGGCGGCAAAATGAGGAAGAAAGAAAATGAGTGGAGTATCGTGGCAGGCGTGACAATAACAATACTGAAGTTTATTAAAAACGATACACAAGCTCATTTATAGCGCCTGCTAAAGCATTTACGAACGGTTCATAGAACATGGTACGGGTCTGTCGGGAATCGAGGAACCGAGAGGAAGTGAGGCAGAGTGGATGAAAGAAAGAGCATCAGCACAGTTGGGAGAGCGTGAGAGAAGAGTCTCGGAGGGGATGAGCAAAGAGAAAGATTCAAATATGGCGCGGAGCTGCTGTGGAATGCGGTTGTTACACGGATGTTATATACTAGCAAGACATTTATTTTAGTCTTTGTTCCTTGACGACCATTTCACTCACTCTTTCGTATTTGTATTTGTGTTTTATGTACTCTCTCATTTCATTCCAAAGCCTCAATTGCATACATCTACGACAGCGATTGACCATTCCGCATCGTTAAAACTAATTCACAGCGACAATACATCCATAAACATGAAGAGCTGTAGAAATAAAGTAAAAACTTATCTAACCAAACAACGATACCCATTATCATTTGAAACTATTTTTACTAATGAAAGTGAATGTAAACATGAACAATTACCGATCATATTTACTTATATAATAATAATAATAATAATAATAATAATAAATATCCTTCACAATTTTTTAATTGGAAAAAATGTTCCATGCATGTATTAATCGTATGCTATTATTCTAAACAGCAAGAGATCATTGATTCTGCATTCTGTGAATAGGTTCTATATGCTATTCTTAGATTCTTAAAATAGGTCGGTGCTGGAATCGCTGATTATTTCTTCTGAATGTGCTTCGCAATTTTCCGAATAAAGTCAATATTAATTACAAACCAGTTAATCAGATTCTTGATTTACTCAATTCTGAAAGTCAATCTGTCGTAAAAACTCAATGAAAATCCTTGCTTTCACAAATCATGTAGAGCTTCAATGTAACTCAAACTAAAAGGCCAATTCGAAATCTCCGGGTAATTCCCGAAAACATTTTTTTCGCCCAACCAATTAAAATTTTTTATAATGGATGAATCCATTTTCGAGGTGATTTTATCAAGTTCTTAAATAATATATTGAAAAAATAGTGCATATTTCAATGCTTATATTTTAATGAAACCTAACATAATACATATTTTTCCACGTGTTTGTGATCATTTAAAAGTACATTTCGGTAGTATCAGACCAACTTATCACCATTATTTTGAACGTATATGCTCTCATGTTGCAACATGTTAAAGTTAAAAGAAACATTTTGCACAAATTTTAATAATTTTTCTGCTAAAAGAAATATATTTTCAGAAAGGATAAAGTACATTCTTAATTAAGGGCCACCAAAGAAATACAAAAATATAAAACTAAGGGATATATACAGAACAGATAAACATTTAAAATTATGGGAAAAATATTATATCACTTTATAGTATGATAAATTACTATTATAAGGTTCACTATAAAGTATCAACGTGCATGATTTTTTCGCAAAGTATTTGCCGGGAAATTCAAACTTTAAAAAACTTACATTTATTTAAAAAAAAATTTTGTGTGATAAAACTCAAGAACCATATCAGTTTTTATAAACACCCAAAGGGCTATTAACTTCAAAAGTATTGTGCAAAGGTGTGGGGAATGTATACAACGACCGAGCGAGTAGCGCGAGACAAATAGTGTAAGACCTCTTAATTTCGTACAGCTCGGGGCTTTGTACGGATCTACGAAAGTGCGACGCAGCTATAAAGTAGGTATGCAACGCGGTACCGTACCTAAATATCGCGGATGTCTGCACTGACGGAAAAGAAGATTTGATGCAGTACCGAAATCAGTACGGCGCTGAAAAGGGATCGGCCCGCGTAGGCGCCAATATCCCAAGTGTGACTGTGTGCACGTCGAGACCGTAGTAACGAAGAGCGGAGCTAAGAGGTTCTATTGTATAGTATTCGAGCGCGAAGCGCAAGATTCAACATGTGTACACTCTAGACGCGCCTAGCGCGCGATGAGAATGAACCCGCGCAGCGGGGCGTTTAAAACAAATGTAATTGAGTATATGTGCACGGCTATTTCAAATTGCGTCAGTGGCTGCCCAATGAAAAAGAGGCTTGAAGAGCAAGCAGCCCTCCTTATTTTGAATTAAGTATTTTAGGATGAAGTCATGAGAACCCATACAACTTTTTCGATTAACTATTTAAACATTAATGTAACTCATAATGTAAAAATATTCATATTTGTCAAGTGTAGAATGTATTTTTTCAGCCACGTACCCTTCTTTTGTCGATTGATGACCTTTCAGTGTCACGAAATACAATAAAATATCATAAAATTCGTATGCAGTTGCAGTTCCATATGGCAAATTTCCTGACGGCTGACATTTCCACTTAGCATAGCATTCTAAACTTTAAAAATATTAATATTCAAACTTACTTTTATACAATTAGTTTATTTTCTGAAAAATGTTGTTTGCACTCCTATTTCAAGCCCTATGCTAACCTTCCAGACATTTACACCTATACCAGCATGACTGCTTCCGCGATAACATGCTGCAAAACTCACTACTTTGCGAAATATTTAAACCATTTTTTGGTTCAATTATACTGATTTTTAGTTTCCAAATTGTCATACGTCAACAAAAACACCGGCATGCATGATGCGCTCCAACTTTTTCAACTGCTCCAATCGGAGCCGTCTGGCACGCTTCCCATTGAAATGCATAACATTGTGCAATTTACTCGACTGAGTACACGCGCACTGTAGCCCTTCCGCTTCAGACAAGAGTCGCAATTAACCGTCACTCGCATTTCAGCTGAGAAGCCCTGTATTATTATTGATAGTATTTATTGATGTCAAAACGACCCGCGCGTTTCAGCACATGCGCAGTTGGAAAAGTTGCTTACAGGGGGCGCGTCGACACAAGGCCGGGGCGGCCAACGAACGTCGCTTGACAAAAATAATCTAAGGGTCGCGGTAGAGGTGGGGGCCCCTTCAGCCTTGAAATGAAAGAATCATTACGTTTCAAGGCCGTTGAAATAGGAGAGAATTCACTGTAATTCTAGAAAAAAAAGTTATAATTCAAAGAAGAAGTGGAAAATGACTCAGACTTAAACTGGTTACATTTTTACAAAAACCCATATTATCATATGATTTTTATTATTTTCATACATACGAGATACCTTGAACACTTGAAAATACAAAAGGACAGGAGCGCCAAAATTTTTTTTCACTAAATTTTTTTCAAACAAAATTTTTATTACATTTTTCGTTTAAAAATTTTTTTATCATAAATTTTTGTTGCATAATTTTTTTTCAAAAGAAGACTTAAATTAACATCTTTATATGCTACAATACCCTTTCTTTGCAGGCGTTCGGGACCTCCTTTTACTACTTTTGTTTGGTTCTATTTGCATAATACGTGAAACAATAAGACTTCTCTCTCTCTCTCCCTGATTCTCAGCTTAGTAATAAAAATAAGATAAAGTATAAAAAAAATAGATTGTTCGATGAAAGAAGGAAATTCCTAGAGCCTTCCTGATTTCCCGGTCAGATGGACATCCTGAATTGTTGTAGCCATTAAAAAAAACTCCTGAATGTTAGATTTGTGTTAGGAGAGGGAGGTTATTGAGTATAGTTTTGTGTACATAACACTAAAGTGGTAAATAATTGGCAATAACTATTTATTTTGTCACCTGACTAGGGGCTCCATATGTTAAAAATCTTGCGATCACTAAATACCATTTAAAATGTTTATAAATAGATGAGAAAAATTGAGATATCCAATTTGATAAAGATTGCTCCTTTCTTATGAATTATAATGGTTACAGGCATCGTATACGAGAATTTAAGGGCATAATATCCCCAGAAAAAAAACATTACACCTCCAATAGTTCAGGAGATGTTAAAATTGTTAAAACTTATATTTATCAAAAAAATTTACTAAAAAAAAGTCCGCCTCGCGGGCACATCCTCACGCAAAGAAATGGTTTGGTTGTCCTGACTGAACTGGGTTCGGTTGGCATTATTTCGGTTGTCTGCACCAAACGTTGGTCTGTGCCAACCGAACCGGTTAGGTTATCATGACTGAATCTGTTTGGTTGAAAGAGTTCGGTTGCGCGAACCTCACAGTTCGGT
>JAAAKG020132926.1:0-14343 GCA_010014905.2 Druon quercuslanigerum
TCAAATATTTCGTTAATTCAAAGAAATATTTGGTTTGAAGGAACGAAATATTTCTTTAATTTAAAGGAATTTTCCGTTTAAATTAACGAAATATTTCTGTTAATTGAATAAAAAATTGAAAAAAAATTTCTTAAAAAAAAAATGTTGCTTTGACCGTACACTACCGTCGGAAATTATAAGATCGATAACTCAGCGAAAAAAAATGATAGAGCATTTTTAAAAAAACAGTTGGAAATTCTATGAAATTTCACGTCTATTAATGACAAACAAAAGTTTTTATCTGCTAAAGAGAATACAGCACGTGATAAGTTTTAAAAAAATTCTAGATTTTCTAAAATTTTGTACCTCGACTTCAACTTTTTGCATGACCTAGGAAAATTGTTGCAAAAAATCTGACAATTATACGACATAGAGCCTGAAATTTTATCTTTAATTTAAGCCAAAGAAACTTAAAAAGTCTTCATCGGTTCCCGAGATACGATTAAAAATGTTAAATCGTATCTGAGATGAGTTTTAGTCGACGATCACGGTTCTCGGCCGGTCTGCTGCTCGCCTCCTTCGTTAAGGCAGGATCGAATAGGCCACGCACAGAGGTGATGCTTGGTTGGGGCTCTCTTATAAAACTGAACAGTTTTTTTTATTTCTTAAAAGTTTTATCAGCTAGAATATTAATAAAAATGTCGATATATTAATACGAGAGTGAACTATTTTTTAAACGAATTAAGCAGCTAAATTCTAAGTAAACTATTTATATGATAAACACTCAAAAATATTAAAAGTGAACAATAATGAAATTTCCAAAATAAATTAAATATTCACTCTCGTATCAATATAACGACCTTTTTATTAATATTCTAGCTGATAAAAATTTTAAGGAATAAAAAAAACTGTTTATAATTTTTGTATTCTTTAATATGGGTACATTTCTGAAATGAAATAATTCTAAATAATTTTAAAAATTAATGAATAATTTTAAAAATGTACAATAATTTGAAATAAAAATTACTGATGAGTAGAATCAAAAGTATAAGAGAGCCCCAATCAAGCACCACCTCTGTGCGTGGCCTTTTCGATCCTGCCTTAACGAAGGAGGCGAGCAGCAGACCGGCCGAGAACCGTGATCGTCGACTAAAACTCATCTCAGATACGATTTAACATTTTTAATCGTATCTCGGGAAGCGATGAAGATTTTTGAAGTTTCTTTAGCTTAAATTGAAGATAAAATTTTAGGCTCTATGTCGTATATCTTTCAGATTTTTGCAACAATTGTCCTAGGTCATGCTAAAAGTTGAAGTCGAGGTGCAAAATTTTAGAAAATCTAGAATTATTTTTTAAAACTTATCACGTGCTGTATTCTCCTCAGTATATCAAAAAAAAATCACTAGACGTGGAATTTTATAGGCTTTTCAACTGTTTTTTTTTAAATGTTCTATCATTTTTTATCGCTGAGTTATCGTGGTTCAAAGCGAGCAGTGATTTTTAATACTGTTTGCGTCAATCGGTCTCATAATTTCTGACGGTAGTGTATATCAATACTAGAATTTCTTTGATTTAAAAAAAAGTTTCTTTGACTCAACAAAACTTTTTTCTGGGTGTAGGGTCCTCTGGAAGTCCCTTTTATTTAAGTTTGAAAATAAATCTATTTTATCATGAATAATTTCATGTAAAACAAGCATGAAAAAGATTCACCATTAGAGAACAAATTTTCTAACTATCTGACTTTTCGGCTCATTAAAGACTAAAATAGCGAAATGAAAAAAGAGGGAGAAAGAGGGGAAAAAGTCAAACAAAACCAATCCGTCCCTTTTTGTTTTCTCCGTCCTTTTTATAGTACTAGGGAACCAACATGTTTCGATGCCAATTTATACCTCGTCGTTAGCGATTATTTATAGAAAAACTAAAGGTATGAAAAATGGATATGCCTGAAAAGGAAAATTTTAGATTGATATTAATTAAGAGTTGATTAAGTCCAATAGAATCATAATATGTTTAATAAGAAGATGACAGTGCTATAAAAAAATTCATTTTACTTTTAAAGTATAATCTCATACTTTTTTGTGTGCGTGAGGCAATGTAATGTACGAAAAATTCGGATTCAGCGACCCAAAAAATATATAAGAATTAACTAGTCTGATCCGTTGTAACTCCTACTTTTTTTCTTTGAGGCTGTGTAATTAGAAGTTTGTAAAAGAAAAATAAAGAAAATTTAAACAATATGGAACATGCAATAAAGTAACTATGCACTCCTATCGCGATAATAATAAACACTAATAAAATGTAATATTAAACGAGAATATACACTTTTTGGGTAGTAGTAATACAATATTGATGAAAAAACTTTGTTTTTATGAATATTTTTGTACAGAATCCTTATAACATTATTTTATTATTTTATTGTAAAATTACTAAACTTTACTGTTATGAACTATAATTTTTTATGCAGGGATTCCCTGTATTGTTGCTAAAAGTATGTTACGTAATTTATGGATGGCCCCTTAGCGGAATTATTATCGTCTATTTGATTGGTAATTTCGTTTGGCTCTTATCATTTCCAAATTAATCGGAATATTTTATCTTACAGTATTCCTAAGTAAACATATTTTTTAACATATAATTATGCATAAAATTATACTATCTTGAATAAAACTTAAGGTCAATGTCAAATTGAATTATATAAGTTCTAAGTCATTATTATTTTTCTAAAGTAAGTGTTTCTTAATTATTTTTGTTTTATTTAAGGATTTACTATTTATTTTTTCTAAATATTAAGGATTTACTATTTATTTTCTAAATATTTAAAATACGTGTTTCAGGAAGGACCATGAAGAATACACCCTAAAGACAATACCTCAAAGACTATGGGTTCATCTAGTGACGTAGTGAATATAAGTGACGTCAGTAAGTATCTTAAAACAAAATTTTAATAAAATATTTTCAAAAAAATTGACATTCTGAAAAGAAAAAAACTTTTTCCAATAAAATATCAGAGATTTTAGAAGAAACCTAAATTATAAAGACAATAAAAACTTGACTTTATATTTTTTAACCTAACTGTAGGGATTGTAATCTGTTCCTGTCTTTAAAAAAATTGAGTAACGATATCCATTGTAAATTAAAATTTCCAGAAAATTAATTTTATTTCATGATAAAATTTATTTCCAAACGTTTTTAAACATTATTGGTAAAAGAGAACATTTTAATTAGTCTTTAATATTGTTAAGTAATTATGTTATTAACAATTTGCTACCACACTATATTTTGTTAACTTTTTCACACATTCAAAGTCGGTTTCTGCAAAAAAAATGTCAGCACCGACAATTATAGTTTCTCGCAAAATTTACCATATTTTATTTTTTATTTTTGAGGATTAATTTTAAATCTGGAAAATTAAAAAATATCTCGAAACAGATTATTTAAGATTTTAGGACAATATTTTTTATGTTGCAGGAATTAGAAATTTTATAAGAAAATTTAATTATTTCGAATGATATTTAGAAGTTTTTAAAAGATTAAAAAATAATAAAAGTCCTGAGCAGATATCAAAAAATTTAAAAGAAAATTACCATTTTTGAATACCTAAAGAAAAAGAAGCTGCTTCAGTATTTTAAAAGGTTTAAAAAGATTTAAAAAAATCATTTCATTTCCTGGGATTTCAAATTATTTTTATATTGAAAAATGAATTTGAAGACAACATTTAAAGCGATTGCAAAACATTTAAAAAGATTTCCTTAAATTTGGAGAAAAAAAATGTAAAATATTTTAATGCACAATTTTCCAACTTTTCAATATTACGAAACTTTACACAAAATTCGAGTATGTTTACGCGGTATTTAGAAGATTTGAAAAGATTTCAAACTACTTTAAAAATTTAAAACATTTTTAAAAAATGTAAACAAAAGTAGACGTTTAAACATTTTGAAAAAGAATTTGGAGGATTTGAAAACAAAGTTTGACAATTTTGCAAGATTACGCAATTTTATAAAAAAATGAAGTAAGTTTAAGAGACATTTGGAATTTTTTTAATGCTACAAAAATGTTAGGTCAGTCCGTAAGTTCGAGCGTATTTTTCAACATTTGAAAAGTAACCGAAAAACTAGGGTTGTTTCACAATTTTAAATTAAGTAATTTTTTAATACATAATTCTAATCTAAATTCAAGGTGGGCTTTACATTTTTTTTAGTCCTTCAAGAGAAAAAAAATTATTAACAATTGAAGGCGGTAAAACACTCAAGTGGGTGTCACGTGACTCAGAGGTTCTCATAATTATCAATGTGACGTGGAAATTATAGCCTTTGTTATTATGAACCTTCTGCTCTGGGTAAATGCCATCTTTAACCCTGAAAATACAGTGGAACTCTTCTTTTGTGCCGGATTTGGGGCTGACGGTGGTGGGGGAAATAATTCAAAAGACTGCCACTTCAACTGAAAAGGCTTTTGTTTGTTTACGCCTGACTGACTTTTGCACACCCCGCGGACCTCCTGTTACACCTATCTGTTGCGCGGTGTCAATTCTGGGAAAGTCTGTAGAAAGAATAGCTATTGAAGGGCATCACGGTATTCGCAGGTAGTAATCTTACACCAAAGCATCGTTGTATAGTGAAAACTCTATTTTCGTAAACTTATAATGCAGCAACCCAGTTCACATTGAGTAGAGTATGAGACCCTTAAGTTTTGGTGGCTAAATTGGAAACATACATGATCGATCTTAGCATGAATTGATACTAGATTCCTACTTTATCGATTTAAGGCAAGGTAGATTCCTACTTTGGCGGATGGTGGTATCTTAGCATGGGCATGAACGGTTATCGTCTGTCGGAAAGTGACCATTCGCTGGTTTACTGTCGTTTAGCTCTGCACAGAACTGGTGTCACAGAACCCGGCTTGGTATACTACTTGATGCTAGTTTTTTTAAATCCTTTATCTTTTCATGACAGTTGAAGTAATCCAAAGGGACCAAATCGGTAGCGCGCAGGGAAATGACGATATGCAGTTAGACCTTGTTGAAGAAATCGTAAGAAGTCCAGCTCCGATGCCAGAGAATCAAGCTACAATGGCGATGCGACCAATGACCTGGGAAGGTGATAATCCAAAACCCTACATTGAAATTTTAGAGCAACCATCCACCGGTATTCGTTTTCGATATGAAATCGAAGGCAGATCTGCTGGTAGTATACCAGGTCAACACAGCACACCGGACGTAAAAACTTATCCTACTATTCGAGTGAGTTATAAACATATATTTCATTAATTTATAGTTGCATAAAATTATTGTACTTCGCTAAATGGTTGCTGCTTGTAGACTTTGAGAATTTATTTGATTTGCCCAAAAAACTGTATAATTGAAAAATTATATTAGCATTGCCGCTAGGGTACACGAAAAATTTAGGGGTTTCACCCAGGAGGTACCGCGTTGATTTTTGGATTTCTTTTTTTTTTTAATTCCTCGTACAATATTTATTTGTGGTTATAGTTAAAGTTCTAAGTTCGTCCAAAGCATATGAGTACGAAGAAAATGAAATTGAAGACAGGACTGGCCATTAAGAAAATTCGTAAATACGATCAATTGTATTTACAATATGGTTACAATATTATTGAAATTTTTCATATTGCTATAAATTAATAAAATTATAAGAAGTTTTTTTAATCATATATTTTCTTTGATTTCTTTGCTTGCCGCGAATTTAAAATCATATCTAAAAGTAGTTGGTTTCCAATCTGCATGTAGCTATATGGAATGGGGTTCGCGATTGTCATTTAGAGGGTACATTTTTTTAAAAGGTTAAAAATGATATTTTTGGGTGAAAAATAATATTTGTAAGTTGAAAATTCAACGATTCAAGGCATTTATGAAATTCAAGTAATTCGTGAAATTCGGGTATTTTAAGGAATTCACGGACTTCAGGTAATTCTAGGAATTCGTAAATTTGAACAAATTCACGGGATTCCTTTAAATTGTTAGATTAAATTAATTCCGTAAATTCGTCGAATACATGGAATTCAAAGAATTCTTGGAATTTAAGGAATTCAAGGGATTAACGAACTTCAAGTAATTCAAAAAATTCATGGAATTTCTTTTAAATCCTTGTATTCATTGAATTCCGCGAAGTCCTCGAATTCGCGGAATTCAAGTAATTTGTGAATTTGAAGGAATTCATGAACTCGGAGGAATTCTTGATTTGGAAGGAATTTGTGAATTCAAAGGAATTCGTGGATTTCAAGGGATTCATGAATTCAAAGGAATTCGTAATTAAAGCAGTTTAAGGAATTCATGGAATTCACACAATTGCTTCAAATCGTGGAATTCAATTAATTCCGCGAAGTCCTCGTATTCCATGAATTACTTCAATTCTATGAACTCCTTAATTCTTGGATTCCATGAAGTCCTTGGATTTCATAAATTTCTTGAAATCCATGAATTCCTTGAACTCCACGAATTCTTAGAATTTCATGAATTCCTTGAATTTCATTCAGTTCATTCCACTTTAACATTCTTTCGAAGTTTCCCTTCTACTGTGCTTTCCAAGAATTTCATAGTTAAAAATAATTAAATGTCAAAGCAGATTTACAATTCTGAACTATTTTTTTTGTTATGGTCGAGCTTTTTATCGGATATTAAAAGTTTTATTAAAAAGTTTATTAGATTTTAAAAGCAGATTCATAATATTTTAACAATTTTAGGTTACGATGTTGTTTTGCATCGAAAGTTTCTATTTTCAAACAAAGCATATAATTTGAGCAAGATTTAGAATTGATATTCTTAGTACAGAAATACTAGATTTTTATCTAAAGATTTATTTTGTAAAAAATAATAAACTTTACAAGCTTGAGCAATTTCAGATTGTGTTAGTGTTTTTGTTTTGGAAATTGATTTTTTGTAAACCACTAAATTTCAAAGAAGTTGAAAAATTTGTGTACAATAACTGTAGAAAGCTAGCGGGTTCCACTTTTCGCCGAAATTATCGATATAGATTTCAAAGAAGATTGACTTTTTGAGAACAATTTAAGGTTATGTTAACAAAAAAAACATCAGGTTAAAAAGATTAAAAATCTTAAACAATTTCTTAGTGTATTTGATTGAGGAAAAATTGGTATTTTTAATTAAAAAAATTATACAATTTTTCAGATTATTATTCAGAGAGATTCGATTCGGAATTTTTAGTTTTCTTAGCGTTTAGTTTCGAGAATTTGCACTTTAAATATAAAATTGTTGGATTGAAAGGAAGATAAAAAATTATTGAACAATTTTAGGTTGTTCTTGTGTTCTTCGCCCAAAGTTAGTATATATTTCAAAGATTTTAAAAAGTTTTTTGTTATATTAGCTTAATGTTCTTCGCTAAAAAGATTGTTATTTTTAATAATAAAGATTATAAAATTTTCCAGATTATCATTATTCTTCAGAATATAATTCAGCGTCATTAAATTCGAAATTATTGTGCAATTTTTGGTTTTACTTGTTTGGATTTTTTACAGGAAATCGATATTTTTCATAAAAAATCCTTGGTTTTTAAAGTGGTTGGAAAAGTTTTGAACAATTTTAAGTTATGTTACTGTTTTGGGTAGGAAATTCCTATTCTTGAATCAGACCCGTGGCACTCTAACATGAAAGTGCCGGAAATGTTAACCACGGCCATGGGCGGCGCTGGCTGTACATTTAGGCCAGAAAACATTTTAATGCATGGGGAAAGTGTCATTATTGTAAATTTTTTTGCTTTTAAAATTATAAAAACGGAATTTTTCGAATTTTTTCCTTTAGAATTAACTTTGAATGCTTTTTCTGGTTACGCGAACTACTCAGAAAAAGTACAAGTTTATAGCGACCAAGTGACAAGAAAAAAATAAGTATCTGGCAAAAATTAATTTCGAAAGCTAACTTTGTATTAAAGGCAGGTAATATAATTTGTGCAAAGCATTTTGGTTCTGAAGATATTCTTACGAAGCATCCGATATTTGTAAAAGATGGATCTGTTATTGAAGCGGTACGTATTTTTATTTAAATTATTTTTGAACTTTTTCAATTAATATTAATAAAAAAATTTATTAAAATTGTTAAACAAAATTTTAAATCACATTAAAGTCATTAAAATTGTTTTTAAAGTTCGCAATCTTTTTTTGTGCGTTTTCAAAATAAATTAAAAATAAAGAGTTGCACTGTGAGAACTTTCTTTAAATAAACCGTGGTTTAAACCAGTTTAATGTTGATAACTAAATTAAATCAATATTAATTATTCCATAAATATAGTGAAATATAGTGAAATATTTTTATAACAAAAAATATTTTTAATGTTGATGAAAATTTGTTCATTGATTGTGACTTTTAATTTAAACAATAATTTTAGAAACTCTAAACATTAAAAATGTTTTGTATAGAAATATTTAATTTTTTGCATTTTTAATACAATGTTACTTAGAAAACCGAATGCGGTGACTTGCTAAAGTCAAAATCGCTGATCTAAAGAAGACCAACTTGAAGCAAAAAAAGCGGGCAAAACTTGATGCAACGTAAATTACTTAAATGCGCAAACGTAAATAAATTTTATTTTATTTTTTCAAATTCTATATAAATACAGTGTTCCTAATTGTAGTATTTATTCGTTTAATGTTCTGTATTTTTATTTATTCTGCAATTATAATAAATTAATTATTGTTTACAATTACCATTTTTATTCTAAAACTTTATCAATATTTATGTATTCCATAAATCCTATTCTTTATAATATAAATCGTTAAAAATGTTAGAAATGTTTGTAAAAGTATATATTTGTTATAACGCAATTAATTTTTTTAAACGTCTTATAACGAAACAAAGTAAATTATTTTCTAGCTTTAAACAGAAATATTAATGTTTATAATTCAGTTCGATTAAATTATTAAATCATTTATTTATTTGTTTATTTATTTATTTAATTTATTTGTCAATGCTAAAAAATTCATGTTCACTTTGTAGAATTATTATTGGCACTATGTGAAAAGTTTATTTGTATACAATCAATAAAATAATGTTTTCTTCACTTGTCATTAGTATTTATCAATTTATTGAATACTTAATATACTACCAAATATTTTTCCAAAATAAATATAAGCAAAAACGTATTTTGACAATACTAATGAATACAATTTGTATTTTCCAAATACATTTAAATAATTTTCGGCCTTAAGGTACAGCCAGTACCGCCACTCGTCCGTAGTCAAGTCTATAAAATAATATTTATAATAATTCCGAAGATATCTCTTAATAATATTAATAATTATCTTACATTTCAATTGAAAATTGGGTGGGACTAAAGAGAAATAGCGTGTGTAACGCTTGTATTTTATTTCTAGTTTATTAAAATTTGGGATTTCTTATCAAAGTGTTATATTTAATAGTTTATTTTCATTACGCTGGTATTTTATAAGAAAAAAGAAACTCCCGTCCCTTTTCAAAGAAAAATTCCTCTATTTTCCTTACAAATGCAAGCTTCACAGACCGGTCCCTATTTCCAGCCTATAGTGGAACTGAAAAAAATTATAATGACCAAAGCTTTCAAGAGTCAGGGATTTTGAGAAAAAATAACAAAAATCAAGGAATTTCTTTAAAAAGTAACAAGAAATTTTTAATAGATTTCAATAATGTAAAGGGACTTTTAAAATTTAAGGGTTTTTTTAAAACTTCTAAGGCATTTTCAGGAGCTCTTAAATAAAAATATTTTAGGGAATTTTAGAAGGTTCCAAGGAATTATTAATTAATTTTATTAATTTAAAGGTATTTTAAAGCGTTTAAATATTTTAGAATAAAGAATTTTCTAGAATTTGGGAAGGTATGCAACGATTTTGAAGGATTCTATCATTTAGAAGGATTTTATCTTATTTCCCAGGATTTCAGGAAATGTCAACACATAATTACACGGGATTTTATAATATTTTAGTGGATTTTAAAGAATTTATTCTAGAGAAATCTGATATTTCGTATGGTTTCCAAGATTTGAAGAGATTTTTAATTATTTTTTGGAATCCACTATGAATTCTGGATAATTTTTCCTGAATTCTTCTAATTTTTTCGAATTTTTTGAAGTTTTCATTGTACTGATCCTGAGGATCAATTGGCAAAACGATAATTGGATTTGAAATATTCCAATTGCACGGAAATCAATGAAATTTTTTTGATTTTTAAACATTTTTTCCATTCATTTATATTCCTTTTAAAGCAACTTGCATTGTTTTTCAGTCTTATGAATTTATTCTGAATTCTATATCTTTTGAGCTGGAAAAAAGAACCCTATGAGCGTGACAAAATGTATCCTTTGGTCCCTATATTTTATTACATAGGGATTGTGAGCCATGGAAATAAACTCCTGATGCGCAGTTTTTAATTTTAAATTTTAATTGAACATCCTTTTACGTAACAGATAGTTGGATACACAGGAAAAATGATTGTGGTGGTATCCTGTGTGACAGTAGAAGATAATCCAGCTCACAAACCCAGACCTCATCCCCACAATTTGGTCGGGAAACAACATTGCGAAAATGGATTCTGTCGAGTAAATCTCAAAGGAGACAACATGACAGTTAACTTCCCAAATCTCGGTATTCAGTGCGTAAAAAGGAAAGACGTCGAAGCATCCCTCAGCGTACGAAAACATTACGGAGTCGATCCGTTCAACAGTAGGTTCCTATGATAAATTTCTTATAGTTATTAGATACACTGGAACTTGGAATTAAGAACGGTTGCGGACATGCCTCACAGTGGCCTTGATCCTATTGCCAGGCCGCCCGAGCGTAAACAGACAGGGGCGCGTCAATCATTTCCCCCGCGCATTGCCACATTTTAAGACCATAACTTCTAGAAGCGGCGTCAATCCGGATTCCTTCAATCCAAGTTCCAGTGTATATTGTAATTGAGCTTCGGGATGCAATAAAGGGACGAGCGCTCGAAAACGCGAAAAAGTATTGTTTAAACTTTTATGATAACCAAATTTTAAACTTCAAGAAATTAAATTTAAAAAAAGTGTAGGCTTGTAGAGAATTACAAGATGAAACTTTTTTCTGCTTAAAGTTTTTCTTTCCGATGTATGTTTTTAATCATAAAATTGAAAAAGGCAGAAGAAAATTTCCCTAAATTCAATTATTTAAAAAAATATAAATCGTGTTTACTCAGATAAGTATTATTGAAACTGTTTGAAATTTGGTACAAACACACCTTACACCCTAGCGATACCTGCATAATAAGTAAACTAACAAACTAAAAGTAAACTAAAAATTTATCTTTACAATGAGCTATAGAATACAAATAAATAATTGTTTTATAGGGTCCCAAACAAACCCCGTAAGTGAAAAATCGGATTTGGCGGATTTTTCATTCTAATAATGATTTTCTAGCTGTTTTTTTTTTAATACAAATTTTTTCTTATATTATTCCAAGAGAAAATGGCTATAATCGTTTATGAATTATTTGAACAATTGATTTACACGTCTAATTATCAGTATAAATTAATATTTTATGTATTAAAAATTCAAAAACTGAAAAATAAATAGAAATGCATAATTATATTGTTTTACAGTAACAGAACAAAAAAAACTGCCCGATTCGCAGGAACATTCTCATCGCGCGCTGTGCGCGCGGCTCACAAGTTTGAGTGTTCCTAGGGCGCGCGACTGTTGGTTCTCGCGCTCGACGATATATTTACCTCGCGCTACGCGGTCTGTCTTTGTAGATTCCCCATACTTGTGCACAGCCTTTTTAAAACTTAAAGGTCAAAGCACCGGCAACAATAATTTGGTAATTGTGAATTCTCTTTTGTTAAAGCTCTTTCGTCTTTTGCGAACGCATTCTCATCACGTATCTCGAGCTTCACTCTCGAGTTTGTCCCTTAAATTGTATATCATTTCCATAAATAGTACAGAGAATTTAAAAAAAAAGTGGTCTCAAGAATATTCAAAATGCGCTAACTTTTTGAATTTTTATCCAAAATGGCTGGCTAACGAACTTGACATTTAATTTAGGACACTAAAAGAGTGTACCAAAGGCCAATCTAATAGATTAATTTTTTTCAAAAGTTATTGTGGAAACAGACAGACATACATGCAGACAGACAGACACATTCGTAAAAACCTGTTTTTCGGATTGAGAGGGTCTCAAAACGTGGACATTTGACACAAACTAGGGAGTTAAATTTTACACAAATTTAATACCTTCTCTAATGAGGATTTAAAAATGTATTCAATTTTTTTATATTATAAATCAAAGAGCAATCTGCACCTTCGGAAACGGTTTGAAACACTGAGCCCTTTTCGTAGTAAAAATTTGAAAACAAAGACACTAGATTATTATTTTACTTTCTTTATTAACAAAAAGAAGAAAATAAAATAAAAGTTTGAGCAACTTGCGAATTATAAATTTGCCTATTTTAGTTATTTGCTAATTTGCTGAAAACAACGAAATGTCTAAAAGTATATAATACAGTCTATTTTCAATTAATTGGGGAAGGGGCAGGTTTTTTAATGTTTAATTATTGAAAAGACGAGTCCTTTATAGGAGAGTAAAGGTAAAAGAGTATTAACGTTGAGAAGCGCTTGAATCGGAGACGACGTCGCGTGCTTCTTACAAAATGGATATTCCCGCTAATTTTTAATAAATTTATCTAAAAATTTCCAGAAATCTTTCTTCAATAGTGAGGAACAAATTACTCACTATAAGTTGTTTCAATTTTAAAGTTTTCTCGATAC
Source organism: Druon quercuslanigerum (assembly GCA_010014905.2). Taxonomy (NCBI): domain Eukaryota; kingdom Metazoa; phylum Arthropoda; class Insecta; order Hymenoptera; family Cynipidae; genus Druon; species Druon quercuslanigerum. The sequence goes on from JAAAKG020132926.1 coordinate 12,703, forward strand.
TTTTCTTTGCCGAAACTAAAAAATCGTGCATGCCGTAGGTCTCAATTTGCAATTAATTATTGTTAAACAATTAACAGTTTTAACGTTATTAATCTTTTAGGGAAACTTAATGTATAAGGTGCGTGTTTACTAAATTTTAAAAAGTTTTAATAATATTTGTCTGAGTAAGCAGGATTTTTGTTTTAAGAAACAATTGAATTTGGGTCAATTTTCTTCCTCCTTTTTAATTTTATTATTAAAAATATATGTCGGAAAGAAAAACTTTAAGTAGAAAAAGCTTCCATCTTGTTGACAATACTTTTTTGCCTTTTCAAGCGCTCGCCCCTTATTTCATCCGGACTCTCAATTAGGCATTTACTTGAATAAACTTTGAATATAAAATTCAATTTTCAGCTGGATTTTCTCACCGAAAAACTCGCGGCAACTTCGCTCTCAATAAAGTCAGACTGTGTTTTCAAGGCTTCATTCCCAAAAAGATGGAGGACGGAACCAGTGGATGGATACCATTAGATCCTGTAGTTTCCGTACCTATTTTAGAAAAAAGTACGAACTGCACTATTTGCCAATAGTTATAGATTTCTTATAAATTTATTTGTAAATGAAATTGGCAAAATTAGGTTCCAACTCAATTGTAATTAAAATTTGTTACAGAGGCTACGACTTCTCTCGATATTTTGAAGATGAGCCACTATAGCGCATCAGTGGCTGGAGGATTGGAGATGATTATGCTTTGTGACAAAGTCCCGAAAGATGAGATTCAAATTCGGTTCTTTGAGGAACGCCCTGATTCTGGTTGGGAAGCATATGCTGATTTCCAACCTGCGCATGTCCATCATCAGGTGAGATATAAAATCAGATTTTACACTCTTTTCCTTCTTCCCCTCTTTGCCCTTTTTTTTAACCCGTAGTGGTCATCCTGGGTTCAATGGACCCCACGCCATTTGAACCAGTTGCTATTTGCGTTCTTTTCTATATATCGAGTAAAATCTTGAACTGGAATTTAGTTTTAGACTTCCTCTTTACAATCGAATAATTTTTCTCCTTTTAAACAATTTTTTATGATGTGAAATTTTTTTTTAGGGAAATTTGACCTTTTTCACAAAAATATTCATCAAAATTTCAATTTTTGAGATAGAGCAAACAAACTTCCTGCATTTTACTGTGAAAGTAGTATGATAAAAAAAAGTAATATAACGAGCTTTAAAAAAGTATATTTATTTCACAGTTTGAAGTTAAAAATTCTCATGAAACTCGTAAAATCAAATAGGTCACTTTTTAACATGTAAACTAAAGTGAAAAAACTCTTTTTATGATAAAAACTGTATATTTTATTATTAATAATTAATCATAATAATATGGGGTGGCCTTGCAGTTTACAATGCTTAATTTAAAAATCTTTCATTTTAAAAAATTTCCATTTTAGACTTTAATTTTTAAGCGTATATTTTTCATTCCCAAAATTTATAAATGCCGTTTTAAAGAATTAAAAAATTAAAAATTAGAAACGTTTGAAATCTAAAATTATTTAGGATCCATAACATTTTTGGTTGATCAACTATGAATATAAATTATAATTATTAATTTTAGATGTTAATTTTGTTTGTCTACTGGTCTATATCAATATTATTAAAATATTGATAA
>JAAAKG020132927.1:0-14343 GCA_010014905.2 Druon quercuslanigerum
TGATTGCATTATATAAATGCGTCCGTGACTGATGATATAAACCGGGACAGCCCCGTGCAAAACTATTCTAAATATATAAAAATTCAACTCTAACCAAAAATTTCTTCGACATGTTGGACTGTGACCATCTTAAGCCTGTGACAATATATTTTTTATAATAATAGCAATTAATATAAAATTTATAAATCATGAAAAAAATGGTCTCACAAATTTTTAAAGTGCTCTAGCTTTTGGAATTTTAATGCAAAATTTTCGGAATACAGGCAAGAACGACGACGACTGTTTTTGATAAATTAAGAAAATTTAACTATTTTGTTGTCAACTGGTTTAATTTTTTTATTCTTCGCCGAGAATTCACCTATTTTGTTAAAAATTTATATTTTTTCTAACTCCTAGAAAAATATCTAATGATTTTTTAAAATTATTTTAAAAGATACTTAAAATCTTTAAAAAATATTTTAGGCAATTTTTTCGTAAAAGATTTTTCATAAATAAAAAGTTAGTCTTATTGTTTTAAAAAATGTTTACAATTTTTGAAAATTTTTCAAAATAATCTAAAATTTGAAAAGAATTCCAAGATCGTCAGAGAAAAAATCAGGCAAACTTTCAGATAATTTTAGGAATAAATCGAGACAGTTTAAATTACTGCAAATTCTAAGCTAAGTCACATTTTTCCTGAAATTTTGCAAATTTCTGTAAAATAATAAACATTTATTTGACATTTTCCAGATACGTCTTATCATAAAAACAAACAAACTTACAAAATTAACAAAACTTCCAAAAAAGAAAAAATTCGAAGCACACGAATTTTATATATAATTTTTTTATTTAGTTTTTTTATTAACTTTTATCTTTTCGTTATTTTTTATCACTTCAAATTATTAGATAACTGCATTTAATATAATAATTATTATTATAATAAATTTGTTATAATTTTTTGCAATATTTACAATTTTTCGAAAATGTACAAAACATGTTTCCTTTTTACCCAACAATAATAAATTTTCTACCAAAAGTGAAATATTTGAATTTTCAGTTAAAAACGAATTTTTTCTAATTAAGATAATAAGTATTTAATTGACAAAATTGAGTTTTATTAAACTGTTGAATTTTCAAAAAAAAAATATATATACGAAAAAATCAAGATATTTTTAGCAAAATATATAATTTTTGTATAAAGAACTTTAATTCTCAACTAAAAAATGAATTTTCAACTAAATTTCGAAATCTTCAGTTGAATTTTTAATTTTCTAAATTAATGATTTCAGCGAAAAATTAAATTCTTTAATTTAAATTTTTATTACTTGTATACAATTTTCTTAAAGTAATCCTTTAACTTAAACTATTATCTTTTTCGTTGAAAATTCAACCATTTCTTCAAAAATTAATTTTTTTCAGGAAAGTGCCTAAAAATATTGGAGTTATAAGCGAAAACACGAATTTTACAATATAAAATTTTCAAAAAATCATAAAATTTTGAACCAAAAAAGAAACAAACAAACAAAAAGAAACTATTTCGAAAAGGAGCGCATGGTGGTCCTGAATATACATAATTTATTAATATATTGCTTAATATTGGTACCATATTGATTAATTATATTTTTAGATTGGAAAACATTGTTATTTCTTAATTTGAACAAAAATCAGAAGGTGGTACTCTGACAATGAGAATAGACTAAGTCAATTTAAAACTTTCTTAACATGGCCTTCTTGTTGTTCTTGTTTTATTAAATTTTTCTATATTTCACGTTTTCTATCTTTATAACTTTAAAAAAAATAATAAATACTAAAAAATAATTTAATTTTTTCACGTTAATTTAATAAATTAAATTTAATAATCTCAATTTCGATTTTTTTAATAAATTTGTAGCCTAATAGTTAAATTTCTAACCAGATAAAGGAATTTTCAACCAAAAAGGTGAATCTGTGAACACAAAGATTAATTCAACTGAAGGAGTTAAAAGTTAAACTAAGCATGGAATACATAAATTTGTAGTTACAACAATTATTTTTAGCACACAAAAAATAAACATATTTTGAAAAAATAGTAAAATTTTTCAGCAAAGAAATTAATTTTTAACAAAAATAATCAAATTATGAAATTTCAACAGATTAGGTAAATTTTCAATCGAACAAAAGTAAACGTATAAGGTTATTTAAATAATATACATTAAGTAATGAATAACGGAACGAGGGTTGCAGATCTTCAAAAGTAAGCGATTTGAGAATTTTGAAAATGGTTCAATAGGATAAAAAAAGTCTTAAAATTCCTGGAAAAATTTAAACTAAGTTCGCTCCGTCTGCTTTGCCAGCCTAGAGAGCAAATAAATAATTATACGCTAAATGAGAACCTGGTCACTTTATTTATCGTTTCTTGATAAATAATTCCGCTCTTTTCAGAGAAAATTTTCATTCTAATTGCTTCAGACCACGCAGTGTCTATGAAAGACACTCTGGATCGATTTTTTTGCCTTCGTGCAATTCTTTTCTTCTACCGGCGCAATCTGTTAGTAAGAACATCAAGTCTCTGTCGCTGGGTGTCCATAATCTCATCCAATATTGATGGTGCTAATGCCTCTGTGTGCTGAGGATGGATGATTTTAGTAACATGGTTTGCTAGCTTTCTGGTTCTAATTCCTTTTTTATATTTAGCTAATCAACCTACATTGCAGATTACTTTTCTGATATCTATATCAAATTTGATCTTCCATGGTGGATTTAAATTTTTTGGTGGCACAATGACTGCATTTGCAGGCATAGTTTCGCAGCCCGAGGTTCTAACGGTTGCCACAGCTGCACAAACACTTAGATAAAACCTTGCTGTTGATATGTTCTATCAGGGTACGCAGATTATTTCTAATGTTCATTTCGGGCAGAGAATACCTTAGTGTTGGTTGCACATATCTGAACTTTCGTAACGCATGGACAAATTTCCTTTCAATCTGCTGTAGATTTTATGGTATTTCGCAATCCACATCATCGTTATTAATATCTGGATGTGGTGCTAATGGATCCGGTAATGGTGTCCATTATCCCTAGCACCTACGTCTTCAGCTTCAATTAGCAGCCGAATGCAATCTGTTCACAGATATTGACTGTTTTTGAGCTGCCAGCTTCTTCTCATTTATTTTTATGGCTAGCTTTGGGTATTTAAGTATGAATAGTCTATGATGATCTCTCCTCACATTTTTCCCACGTTTCTCTGCCAAAAAATAAAGGTGCATAACATCTATGTTCATATCAAGGCGCCCTAACGGTAGGAAGCCAACGCACGCTACACGACTTGACGGTGCTTAACCAAAAATATACAAACGAAGAAGCTAAACGAGAAGTTAGCGCTAGAAAGTCTTGCTCTCGGAATTGAGGAAAATAAAGCTAGAAGTTGGCCAAAACTAAAAGATGCTCGCTCGCTCCATCAAATCATGAAAGATCTACCTCGGGCAAGCAAAGCATGAAGGTGTCTTCACGGCGGATACAAGGCGAGAAAGGGAAACTTCATGCTTTGCTTACCCGAGATATAACTTTCAAGATTTGATGGATTGAGCGAGTACCTTTTAGTTTTGTCCAACTTCTAGTTTCATCTTGTTGAATTCCTCAAGATAAAACTTTGTGGCGCTAACTTCTCGGTTAGCTTTTTATTGTTCAAATTTTTGGTTAAATATCATCTAGTCGATCGCGTGCGTTAAAATCCTATCGGTAGGACGCCTCGATATGGTATGGCCATCTTAATCGCTTTTTGGGTTGCTGAACTTCTGCGTCTGCCTCTGGATGTAAAAGGCCATCCAACTCTGGAGAACGTGGTGGTGTTAGGTTATTAACAGGTTGAGGAGGAACATCAATTGCCCGCACGCCCAATTTACCTGTTGATCAATTTTCATTGCTCGGTCTCCTGAGATGTATAGATTAGCCCAAATGTCCTCGACCCTAGCGATAAGATTTCTGTGTACAACTTTCTTTATAGTAAGATACTTTGAAGCAAATTTCGTTCTTAAATTGTATCCTTTTTCCATTTTAGTTTCAAACTTCGCACTTATGTAATAAAGACGCACCAATTCCTCTTTCATTGTGGTATCCGACTTGATGCTCTCCTACGGTATTTCTGTCAAGGTGGCTGGCTGAAAATAGCTAACACTAGCCATATCATCCTCAGCAGTCACAGTAGATGCTCCACTGTTCACCATTTCATGCAGTTGTTTTTCTGGCCAGCTGTTAAGTTAGTGAGATCTGCATGACCATTTCGCAGCTCACTATCACCTCCGTCCCGCACGCTGTGGCCCCCAACGGCGGCTTCGGGGGCGCTCCGACAATCCTCGGGTAGCAAAAAGCATTTCAAAATCTTTAAAATACTATCTATTATTATTTATGGGTTTTGGTGTCCTTCTTATTCCGCTTCACAGGTTTTTAGTCGCCTTCTTTCTAAAGGTCGATAAAGTTTCTTACAATGCGACAGGTATTTAATAAAACCGCCTTATGAGCTGCTGCCAATACCTATCCTCCCCTCCCTTTCGCCTCTAAAATTAAAAAATCTGGTTGAAATAAATGTGTTTAGTTAAAAATTCGTGTTTTTGGTAGAAAATTAATATTTTTGCTGGAAAGTGAATCTTTTTTATATAAAATTGATCTATTCGGTTCAAAATTTACATTTTTAGTTAAAATTGAGCTATTTGGTAAACAATTTTACTGTTTTAATAGAAATTTGACTTTTTGTAGAAAATTAACTTAAGAGAATAAAACTTATGTTTTGAAATTGAAAAAATTAACTATTTGGTGGGAAATTCATGCATTGTGCATTACAAATTCATGTTTCTGCTAAAAAATTGTTCCGTTTTATCAAATGTTCCCTCTGTATTGACTGTACCATTTTCAAAGTTCAAAGACAAAAATGAAAATGCAAATTTTAAGCCAAAAAACGCACGATAAAAGAAAAACTTTGATTTTTGAAGGCCCTACAAAATTATCATATGAACTTTTTGAGTTTTTTTGCAAAATCAAAAATTAAAGTTTCTTAATAATTAAAAATAAAAAATAAAAATAAAAAAAATTTATCTTTTGGACAAAGATAAGCAAGAGGAATAAAAATAAGAAGGAAGCAAACCAAATCCTTTTCATTTTCTTTTTTTATTTATTTTGTCTTTTTATTTTTATTATTTTTGAATCACAATAAAAAAACAGTTGTAAAAAATAAATAAAATATAAAATAAAAATAAATAAAAAAAGTGGTTTCATTACTATTCCTGTCTGCTCTTATATTTTGTTGATTATTATTGTGATTATTTTTTACAAATATCTTTGCTTATTGTGGTTTCATATTCATAAAAATAAAAATGTTAAATTAAATAAAAAAGAGAAGAAAGGGCATTTGGTTGATTGGCTTCTCATGTTTCTTTTCTCTTTTTTACTTTTGTCCAGAAAAATAAATTTTTTCTTTTTTTAGGCACATTTTTAAAAAATATATTGGAAAAATTATTTGCTGGTTTTCCAAATTTTCTTGTTGGATTCTTGTATTATTTCTAACTAAAAAATAAAAAATTTAATGGATTATACTAAGTGCATAAAAGAGTTTAAACGATTTTTTTATGGAGTTTAAAGTATTTATTTGATACTAAAAATAAGTCTTTATCTGAAAAAAGCGTTTAGATGAAATTTACATCTTATACGGTAAAAACACATTACTTGGAGATAAATTTAAAAAAAATTATTCACTATTATGGTCATTTTCAGCAGTTTATAAAATTAACGAGACTTATTTTGAAGAAAAATGAACTTTGTGGTTGAATCCAACATTTTCTCATTAAAAAGGAAAATATTTTTCTTTGAAATATTAACTGCAACATTTTTGTTTCTGAATTAATTTTTTTCAAATAAAAATTTAATGTCTTGGTTAATAGTTACGCTTCTATGGTAAAAAAATTAATTTTTTCGGTAGGAAATTAATAAATGTATTTAAAAATTCTTTCCTCTCGTTTAAGAATCAGCTATTTTGTTAAAAATTTGTCTTTTTCTGGTCCAAAAATTAATTTTTGGTACTGGAAATTTAAATATTTCAGTTAAAACTTGGACTATCTTATTTGAAATTTGTTGTCTTTTTTTACTTGAAAATAAATTTTTTTAAAATTGAAAATTCATCTATATAAGTTCAATATTGCATAATCGTAGCCCATGAGTTATCATTTAATATATATATATTTAATTAAATAAAAGTAGATTTTTCGGTAGGAATTAGAATTTTGCTTGAAAGTTTAATTTTTTAATCTATTTTTAATACAATTATATTATTTAAATTTTCCTTTAGAAATATCAGCGAGAAAAAAATTTCATCTATGAATGACTGAAAATAATTTTTTCGATATGTAATTTTTTTTTTGTAATTTTTTATAATAATTTTAGGAAAAAAATATATTGATCCACCATTGTCCCGTGAAAATTAATTGCTATTTTTACAATTATTTTAGAAATTTCCTTATATTTAATAAGTTACAAAAATTTCCTAATACTTAAGATATAACCGACTTCAAAATTTAATTTAACTTCAAAATTTTAATTTAAGCGCTCTCAAAAATAGTTGCACCAAAAATAAAATATTTATCAAATAATTATTTTTCTCTATGATTCACATTTTTCCATACACAATAATAATGTATCTATTTAATAATGTCATCATTAAAATTACTGCGATACTTAAAAATATATTTCGATATTTTTCTCAACATATTTTTCAAATATTTGAAGCAAGAATTAAAAAATTTAATTATTATTACATACCGAATTTCTGCTACATTTAAAAACATTTCTTTTCCACAAAATTTCATGCATCTTTCGGCTTCTAGCATTAGTAGGTTTCAAATTATTTTTCATTTTGTTTTGATATGCTAACAACCCAAAAGCCTTTGTGAGTAAATTTACAAATAGAGGTCAGACGAAGGACACGCCGAATAAAAGAAAAATAAATGTAGAGAGATTCTTTATTTTTAGGAATTTTATGTAGGTAATGTTTCTAGAAATGGCGAAAACTAAATATTTTTATCAGAGGAAACGAAATATTTATTATAAACCATGATTTTCTATATTTCTCGTTTTTTAATCACAAAACTCGGCAGGCTGTGAGACACACTTGTGCCTAACGCGCAGTCTATGCAACGTCTCTAAAAAAATTATTGACAATTTTTTTAATAAACATTTCAAACTTTTGCTAATGCTATTTATTATGGGGAGAAAAAGATGCGGCATTAAATTTTCATTTTGGATATATACTGTAACAACTATTTCCACTTAAGTTGGACGCCAGGTCAGGCGTCAGACGCTGCAATAGCGTAACTACAAAAAAGGACTTTAAAATCTCTTAAAAATCTAATCAGCGGTAGAGGGATAAGTAAGGGCGAAAAAGCTACAGATCATTTTTAAATTAAAGTAAATGAACTTATTTAATTCCAACTTGGTACTGTTACAACACGCATTCTTCCAAAAGAAGGGCGTGACTAGAAGTGTCATAATCACATTACTAGACTACAATTTATAGGGTTGAAAGCCCTAAAAAAAACCCACGCTGACAGGTCGACATTAGTTTTCATAGAAAATAACAACACTTAAATGTATGAACCAAAGGAGTCCATACCGCAACAAACAAAGAACAATAACCGCATCAACAAAAAAAACCAAAGAAATCTGGCGGAAAGAGAATAATGAACGTCTACCTGAATTTAAAAATCCCAGATTCTCTCTTCGACTAAGGTCGATGGTCGACACGAGACTGACTAGCGTCCTGTTGCTCTCGGCTTCCCCCACTTCCATCGGTCCCACCAGAATTGAGTGCCGGCCGGTGCTGCCCTCTTTTGCTCCCCATATGGTGGCTATTTCCGTCTTCTTGACTAAGTTATCCCTCGAGTAGACAGGCAAGATGGCTGCGCCCGTTTGTTTTGACAGGTGCCGGGTAGAGTATGGCCAAGTACATTATATGGGCTAATAATGATTCTTCGATGTGAGAATCATTAATTTCGGGCCGGGAAGTACCAGTGGATATACCCAGGGTAGTGGTAGTGTGCCGGATAGTGTAGGTCCTGGCAATCGGTAGATAGGACAGACTCTGTAGTGGTGTTAAGTGCAGGCGATACAATGTTTCGTGGCAGTGTTTATCCCTGCCGGATTTTCAAAGGGAAAGACTCTGGGATTTCCGGGTCCAGAGTAGGATGTCTAGTATTTATTCCCTTCCCTCTAGGTATCATGTTTTATCCATTTATCAGTTATCCTATTTAACCTATTTGTCCTAACAAATATTAACCTACATTTGCACTCTCTCTCTCTAATTTGTCTTTTTAATTAACCTAAGAAATAATAAGTTCACTCTCATACAACATACCTCAAATTTAAAAATCTAATTATTTCTTATTTGATAAGTTGAGCTTGTGCCGGCCATGGAAGTATCGCGGTTTAGTTTATTTCTAATTTTTACACAATATGAGAGGCAGGATCCATAACAGGTGGGTAACCACCTCGTTACAACACCCCCTCTAAGACTGACTCACGGGATTCCAAAACCAGCAGGCGTCATCAATTCGACCTCCAGATTGTTTCATTAATAGAGAGTAAAATTGTGGGGATTGTCCTTCCATAAAAATAAAATTAACTTTCTAACATCTTTCTGATTTCAGGTATGTCCTTTGGCATATAAAATGCAAAAAAAGTATTCAAAAGGAATAAATGAAATAAACAAAAATAAAACAAAATTTTAAATAAAAAACTCTGTATTGCGATCTGCCGCTTACCAGTTTCGCAATAATAAAAAATGTTATTCTTGTTAGAGTATGCCACTTGTTGAGCTTCCCAAAAGGTAATGTATGTTGTAAGTTTGTGCAAATAATAGGCAACCAGTTTTACTAGTGATACCTTTACAGCCCCTTATTATACTGTAAACTAAGCTAAAGTGCTTCAGACTCTAACACAAAGAGAAATTTCGGAGGATTACTCGACTATCAGGCCGCCAGTTGCGAGAAAACTTATAACTAACTATGCATCCAAAGGCTACGCCAAAAACTGCTTAAAACTAAGCAATTACACTAATCAAAACTACCTGATCAGAGACACCTGAGGATAGCATCCGCCAATGCCTGGATGATCGGGTGATCCGCATCCTAACGTGTTCCGCCTCACAATCGCGTTCTCCTGCATGATCCCCATCCTCCAAGACCCACCAAGAAATCCCGATCTCCACCTTTGGCTTAGAGGCGGGGTCCTTCTTTTTTCTCGTCCGTCTTTTTGGCTTCAGTGGGGTGTAACCTTCAGTATAGCTCTCTTTCAACTTCCTGGGCCTGCCCGGTCCACGACGCCGGATGAGTTGAGCGATCGGGATGCCAGGGTTTCGCCGACGAGGTCTTCCCCTGTTAAGGCCCGACAGATTTCCCTCACCCGAGCCAACTTCGGCTCCTGTTGGACTACCGGCTCCAGCAGAGCCTCCGTTTCCGGCAGTCTCTCCGGTTGAACCTGGTTTTCGAGGCCTTTTGCGTCTCTTCCTAGGTGGCTCCTCATCTTTTCCAATCCCGGCACCCTCACCGGTCGATATCGTCGGTTCTGTGGTATCGCTGGGAATGACGAGATCTGGTGTCTTTAATCAATTGGTTCTCGCACGCTGCTCAGCAAAGGGGCTTGATTATTGGCGCGGGATCTTCTAAAGTACAGGCGACAAGAGTGACCTTGACGCCTTCGCAGTTCCTAGACCGTCTCCGGACGAAATTTGGGGATCTTCTTCCTCATCTTCAATCTTTAAAAAAGGACATTAGTTAACCAGCTGGGATCAATAGACCAATAGTGCTTGATTATACAAGCAAGTAATGTGCAACGTATTGTTTTATAAGTTCGCGTTCTGAGTTTTTAGTCAATTACTAAATAGTTAAACACGTAAATATCCTTAATATATTTATTTGAATATTTAACTTATTTAGATTGGTGAGAATTATAAGAATATGTTGAAATGACAAGTTTGATATAGTTCGTGTGTCACGGAAATTATTGTCCGATCCGCCTTTTACTCAGGTCTTAACCGAGGTGCTGTCGACATGTAAGTGTCCGAAAACTATCCCCAAAAAGTCGTAGATCAGTTTCAGAAGCAAGGTTTACAAAGTGTGAAGGTGGGGGTGAAGATCCTGAATTCAAAGGCGTTTACAAATTGGAAATTCGGATAAGCAAGCTGCGTACAAACTAACGGTACCCTTAGCCGAACAGTGCAGGGTCTAAATTCAGAGGCAGCTATTTCATTCGATGTTTGAGAGCTTAGAACACTTTTGGTCGTAAGTAATAACGTTAACTCATAAATTAAGTAGAGTAATACAAATGTTGGAGAAAGGTGCGTTCTATTGACAATAAAAAGATTATCCTAAAGTTCTTGAGTGACATGACATGACTTCGTTTCAGTAATTGCTTTTGAAATTATAAATCTCAGATTTACTACATGTTAAAGAAAAATATGCTTTTAATACTTTAGAAAGTGGGAAATTTGGGCAGCCCTGAAAACGAAGGTTGAATCTAAAGAATTACGGTTTTACGGTTTATACCGTTTGAACAGTGCTTTAAATCTTTAATATGAGCCTTCTCAATTATTCGGGACTTATCTTGGATCTCATACACTACTGGTGATATTACTTTTATAACCCTGAAAGAATCCGCGGATTTTGGGGATAACTTTTTCGCAATATAATCAATAGCCGACGATAAAGTATGAGTCCTGCCCTAGACTATATCACCTACTTGGTATCGTATATCACATCTAGGATGGTTATAATACTTCGCTTGACGGTCGGACCCTAGATTGAAGTGATATGCGACTAGGTCTCTAAGGGCCGTTAATCGCTTAATCCTATCTTCCCATTCCTCTACTGCTAACGGGACTATAATGGTGACTCCCTCTTTCAGTCGTCTTTCGGAGTTCCCCATCTGAAGATAACGGATTCTTCGAACGATTTCTGGACGTTAGTGGCGTTGCCCTTTCTAAGAGGCACAACTGCGATCCCCTTAGTAAACATATCCTGGAAAAAAATATATAATGGTGACCAGAGCAGCTCGGTGGAAGCGGACCCATAACGTCCGCTGCTACCAGCGACCACGGCTGCTCTACCACTCGTTTAACCATGTAGCCTACCGGACCTGCTTGGTCTACCTTCATCTTCTGACAGATTTGGCATGCTTGGTCGTATCTAGCAACGTCGTTGAACATGCCAGGCCAGTAGTAAAGCAGTGAAAGACGCTGGAAGGCTTAATCCAGACCTATGTGGTCAGACGTCAAAGTATCATGGGCTTCACTCATTGCCCTGCCTCAAAGCTCAAGTGGTAAAATAAGCTTTCATGCTTCTAAATCAGGTAACAGAGTATCGGTAAGGTGGTGTGGGCGTTGACAGTACAGGTAGACGCCTTCCAACTTGCAATATGGAAATTAATATGGCATTTACTGCACTAATTTAGTTCTTCTGGTATACCAGAGATCATCAGTCTCGCCTATGGCGCATACCACCTCAGAGTCCGGTTTAAACATACGCGACAGCGCGTCCGGGACATGGTGAAAGGCCCCCTTTTGGTGTTTGACTTCAAAATAATACTATAACTACTTAAGGGCACATCTACCTAATTTCCCTGTAGGATCTCTTAAGTCGTACAGCCAACGGAGACTGCTATGATCCGTAATCACGTCGAAGTGGTAACCCTCTAAATAAGGTCTAAACTTCTCGATCGCCTATACCACTGCCAAGCATTCCTGCTCCGTCACGGTGTAATTCTTCTCGGCGTCTTGTATAGACCTAGTAGCAAAGGCTATGACGTGTTCCACGCCATTTTGGATTTGAGTAAGGACAGCAATAAGACCTGTACTACTTGCGTATGTTTGTAAACAAAACAGCAAACTTAATTCTGGTCTAGATAACGTGGGAGCGGAGATCAATGCGGATTTCAATTCTTCGAAGTTCCTTTCTTGGTCTTCACCCCACTCAAACCTTCGGTTTTTCTTTAATAACCGATGGAGTGGCTCCGCTTTTTGAGCGAAATCCTTTATGAATCTCCTATATTACGAAACCATACCAAGAAATCGTCTAAGTTTGCGTTAAGTAGTAGGTGCCGCAAAAGATGTAATCGACTCGGTCTTCTCCGAGTCCGGGTGCATTCCTGTCGTATCTACAAGATATCCGAGATATCGCACCTGACTACAACCGCATTCGCTTTTGTCGGGATTGACCATAAGTCCGGCACGGATGATTACATCCAAGACTCTCTCTAACCAATGAATGTGTTCTTCAAAGGTTTCACTAACTACAATAATATCATCCATGTACGCAAATGCATGGGGCTTAAATTCAGGTGTTATTAGTTGATCCAACAACCGCTGAAACGTAGCTGGAGCTCCTAAAACCCGAATGACATGCGCTTATAATGATAAAGCCCCCTGCCCGGTACTGGAAAAGCATTGAATTCCTTACACTCATCAGAGAGGGGAATCTGATGGAATTCCTGACTCAGGTCAATCTTAGAGATATATCGTGCGGATGAAAGTTTATCTAGAATGGCGCTAATGTTTCTCATAGGCTACTTCATTTAATTTTCTCAAGTCGATACACAGCCTATAGTCCCCATCGGGCTTCCTAATCATTACCACTGGGTTACAATATTCGCTCTTACTAGGAATTATAATTCCCTCAGCTTCTAGCCTCTCAGCAGACTCTCGTAAGGTTTCATAAACCCTAGAGAAAAGACGTCGATAAGCCTGCCTAATGGGAGGATGTCCCTGTATCTAAATGTGGTGTTTCACCATGTGTGTATCAGGAAGCTTACCTAGCATTGGAAAAAATTTTCCTTTATGAAAATCCTCCATATATTTAGCCTCTGAAGGCTTTAACTTTTTTATGCCAGCACAGGCTTGTATGGGTTCGTTTAAAAGGGAAATACTAGCAGGCTCCCCACGATTGTTTGCTTCTTCCGGTAGCAGTGATGCTTCAAAATCAATTACTAGTTCTCGATAAGTTCGACAAAGGCTGTTTCCTATTCTCCAAACACAAGGCTTAAATCTAACATCAAAATCCAATAATTTCGCAAAATCGTGATTAAACAAAACTTCGCAATCGACAGTTGGTGCGAAGCGAACCGACAAAAATTTGCCTAAACCTAAAAACTCAAGGGGTAATGTGGCTTGTCCAGCGGTTTACTCGACCTTTCGGTTAGTATACATGTTACCTGGAAGAGATTGATCTGCTAATTTCTTGAGCAAACTCGAAAATTTTCCAAAGGCCGGCTTGCTAATATAGGTACAGCACGAGCCTGGATCGAAGAGTCCGTGTAGTGACTGACCATCGACACTAACCGTAATGAAAAGACGCCGCTCATTAAGTACCATATTGACCTGATCTAGCGAAATCTGAGGGGCCTTAACAACGAAAGGGGGAAGTGATCCGACCCTAGTGTCACTTACCCCTATTCCTAAGCCCCACTTCTTCGCGATCGACTAAATATCGTCCCTACTCCTTTCGCCTAAACCAGTTGGCAAAACGCTCACTGGGTTAGGGGTGACACTTGCGTCAAAAAGGGATTATTCACACGACACTATCTAGGTGACAGGGGTCAGTCGCCAGCGAAATGGAATCCAAGAATAGGTTGGTGTTTCGTAAGGTAGCGTTAACATGATTCGCATTCGACTCTAGCTCTTCTTCTCTTAATGTTTTAAAAAGAGGCTCTGAGACACCTGAGATGTTAGTCGAATGCAAATTATCCCCACCAATGCCAGGAAGGTGAAAATCCTGAAGTTAGGCCGTCATCCTGGGTCCAGTAGACCGGGTTATGCCTTAAAAGGCTGAAGGGATCATGTTAGAGGGACTAGCGGGGGTATATAAAGGAGTCGCGTAGTTGGTTGGAGAAAACGTGACAATGCTCTTTAAATTCCGTGCAAATGTCACGCTGCCGACGTTTGTTGTCTGTGTATGTAGTGATTCCGGAATTCTTGGAGTATTATTACCAATGGAGAAAAAGGGGTTTTGTGCGTGTGACGCTATCGTAGAGGCGTCAAGATTACCTGTCGTGGTTACTTTACTCGCGGTACACGTAATCTGTAGTATTTTTATCTCGGCAGACAAATCTCTTTCCCTACTTTCTTCCCATGACTGATGCATGTGACGGCAATGTTGGTTGATCCTTACTAAGTGCCACCTCATCGCTATGTCATCTTCGACAGTGGATAGGTTAAGATACCCTCGAGTTTCCCGGAGTTCCTTTACCGACAATGAACTCGCCCAATTTATAATTGAGTCAGTGGTTTCAGCCCACAAACGATCGATTCTGATGGTAGAATTCTCAACTATCTAATGTCAATAAAGACGTAGATAA
>JAAAKG020132928.1:0-37241 GCA_010014905.2 Druon quercuslanigerum
TCTATCTACCGTGTCGAAAGCTTTTTCTAGGTCAACAAATGTACAGAAAACTTTTTTGCCCACTCTCAAACTCTTTTGAAAAAAATAATAGTCTATTTTAATTAAGCTAAAAAAATTAAATAAAATGTATGTATTTTATCATTATTTTATTGGCTCAGTCGGTCACATAGCATAAATAAACAGCTGCATGTCATAGATTTTATATTTGTACTGTACGTATTTATATAATAAATTAGATGTAGGAAAAAGTTGTAAAATACACGAATTATATGTAATTTTTCCACATAATGGAATAACCCTATCATTTTTCCCGTATCTCAAATATTAATTAAATTTGTTTAAACAATTTACACATCATATTTGTTTCACTACAATGTGCAGTGGAATTTTAAAGGGTTTTTAAGACAATCAAACGTGTTTCGAGAAAAGTTGTGCTTATATCTATATATTACGCTTTATCCAGAAGTAACTTTGCATCTGAAGGAAGTAACTGTACAGTCTTACCTGACTTGGAGAGAATCATTCAAGAGTTTTGCTTCAATAAGAAACCGATTGGCTCGATCTGCATTTCAGCAGAATTTTTAGGGCAATTGCTCAAAGCTGTGAAGATTACGTTGGGGAAAGAAAGCAAGTAATAAAATTTAAATTAAATAAAATTAAATATTCCTAATAGGTTAAATATTACTGATATTCATTCTATTTTGGTAAAATCTTTACAATTATTATTTGAACTCATATCACTGTAAATATTTAGGTCCTGAGGATAAATGGCCGTATAGCAAAGCTATTGAAAATGTAAGGAAAATGGGCGTGACAATAGAAAAACAAGATATTAAGGGTATGACTCATTGTAAAAAATACAGCGTTTTCAGTACATCGGCTTGGATGTATAGTGCAGAATCTCACCATGAAATCCATATTAGCATCGGTAAGAAGATTACAAAAATCAATTAATACATGAAATAATCTTCAGACGGTTTAATATTTTCTTGTAGTTCAGTATTTAGGAAGTGTATGTTTTATGAGAAATTATTTTATTTTCATAAAATTTTATTGACTTAAAAAACATATATACAGATTTATGGATGTTTTTCATCAATATTTTTATAACTAAAATATATTTTCTAGATTTATATTTAAATGAATAAATGATACATCAAATTGGCAAGTCCAATTTCTTACGAAAATATTATCCTAAATGTCCCCTTGCTCTCAAACACTTGCTTCATTGTTTTACAATAATATTACAATTCAAGTGAAGAAGGAAAAAGTCTTGGGATCTGGTTTATAAAAATATATTTATTGTGATTTTATCGTGCGCCAAAAATAACAATTATTTTTCGAAGCACAGTTTTTTTCAAGTACAATTTTTGTTGAGTAAAATCTACTACTAATTCTACAATAATCAACAACAAATAAAATAACAATATGGTGAAATTGAGAGTGAAGAGCTTGTGATACCAAATGAGGTGCAATTAACATGCTCCTAATTAATAAAAAATGCATTAGGTTATTCTAAAATCAAAATATATTTTTGAGTCTTATGACTTCAAGATTGCTCTTCACCGTAAATCGTTTTCGAAAATGAAGCGCTAGAACTCCAAGGGGATAGGAATTCCGTTGCTTTTTATGAATTTTAAGCTTATCTTATAATAATATGAATGAAGATTCGAAAGTGATAGAATTCTTGCTAAAATACGTATATCGTACGTATAAAGATACGATTTACAAAAAGCAGCTCAGTCCATAGTCCTTCAGTTTTCAAATACGACTCTAGAAATATGAAAAGAGAATTATTAAGAAAACTACTTTTTTTTCTTTTGCGTAGAATCTTTACATTTTTCGTGTCACAACTCTCTTGACGATAGATATAAAGAACTTGAGATAGAAGACCGGATCTTTCTCGATACTCAGTTCTGACTCGGTCTAATTCTTTCTGTAAGACGCATTTATATGCGAATAAAGTCGCGTATTACATGACAGTACATCGTGGAATACTTTACCGTCATTTCGCGATAATGCGAAAGTCGTTGTGACAGGTTACTCGAACATAATTATTTTAGGTCAAGTACATTTTTTGAGTAAATTTTAACGTTTGGAAATCACTTAATTTAAATATCTAGATCAGCACTTTTCATCTGAAATTCGAGTCGATTACACTTCCTTTTATATTAGAATAATGACAGAAAAAAATGAAGTAACTTCATTTGTAATTTAACTTACATTTTAAAAATAAATATCAAGAGTTTAGTGCTCTAAATCAACAATCGTTGCTCGATATTTCATAATGATAACGCTGATGTCATCAGACTCTCTGTTGATCCCAAAATAAGTTTACAATGCGAGTGAATTGTGTATATTAAAGACAAATTTCTATTAACTGTCTTTAAGACAATATGCGAACATCCCTGGATATCTTTAGGATCATTATGTAAAATAGTTTTGTCTTCGCGACGCAAAACTGAGTCTCTCACTCCATCTTCGCATGACCTCTTCTACTACTTGTCACACCTTTCCGACATTGACGACGCTTTACTCAGACTTTGGTTCTGATCTCATGGCCAGATTCATTTATGGGATAACTCCCAAAGCGCGCGAGTTTTTTGTACACATTAAAATTATTCGTCCACTACGAAAGTTCAACTAAGGGCCAGAAGTGGTTCCACTGTCATACGTGACTTCCTGGCTTTGTCTTCTTGATATTTCTTTATCTTTATCAACTTCCGTTTGCCTTGGCTGAGCTTCTTGAGCGGTACTTCCGTCGTGGTGGTCGTAGCTGCATTGAACTCTTCTTCCTCGAGCATTCTCAGAGTCTCAAAAATATTTCTGGGTTGATCGTGAACTCGTTCTGTGTGGCTGCCGTTTTTGTTCGCATAGACGACTGATAAGTGAGAGAAGCTAGATTTGGGTGGTGCTGTGATGTCCGCGAAATCGCGAAAGTTTGCAAAAAAGTCTCCTCCTCGAACGGGTTGTGGTTTCGGATTTCTGTAATAGTTGTGTCTTCCACGACCATTACCGCCATGATAATAAGGACTGTAGACGGACTCATCTATCGAGTATTCATCATTTTCTTTCTCTTCAGGATAATAGGTTCCTCCACGAATCACGCCAAAGTTTCCTGATCCCAAAAGTGGATGCAAGGCTTCCTTTGATTGCGTAGAGGCGGCTTGGTAATTTCCGCGGTCGCGTTGGAAGTACCCGAGAAATCGGTTGGGTCGGTACCGCTGTTGCTGCTGCTGCTGCTGATGCTCCGTGTAAGGAAGTCGATGATTGGAAAACAACTCGGCAAACGAGGGGAAGAAGTTCTGGCTATCAGTTTCAAGGTTCTTCTCCCTGGTTTCTGATTCGGTGATCGCTTTCTTTTTGTTATCCTTTTCTTGAGAAACTGTTGCTACAACACTAACGGAAGGTTCGTTTGATTTTACTGTTAGAACTGTAGCAGGGGCTAGATCTTGTTCCTGAGATTGCTGGTGACCGTTTCTAATTTGTGCGCTCTCTGCTATGATTTTGAGTGGTTTTTTTGG
This sequence comes from Druon quercuslanigerum, assembly GCA_010014905.2. Classification (NCBI taxonomy): domain Eukaryota; kingdom Metazoa; phylum Arthropoda; class Insecta; order Hymenoptera; family Cynipidae; genus Druon; species Druon quercuslanigerum. The sequence continues at coordinate 3,525 of JAAAKG020132928.1, forward strand.
CGTCTTTTCTGGTGTCGATTCAGGTTCAAGCAACTCTTCGACTTCCTCTGGTTTTGGCTCTGAACTATCCATTTTAGATATCGATACTGATTCCTTCTCGTGGGTCGCTTGGCTTTCACTCTGCTCCATTTCCGACTCATCGGGTTCCATAAACATGTCGGAATCGTCACCATCGTCATAGGCATCTTCTCCTATCTCAGAAGCGGATGCTATTGAGTCCTGTAAAATAAAGATTTTTTTTTAATGGATCTAGAGATAATGATGCATGTGAACTTTAAAGAAACTGATCTTTAACATTTTTCTTATTTCTTTGATCGTTTTTAACTTTTCATTGAATAAGATATCATCTCGAACTATGTGTTAACTGTTTTTAACGGAACGATCGTAGGAGGTAAGAGATATTGTATCTGGTGAAGCTTCGACAACAGCGTGTCCTCGCCTTGACATTTAAAGTATCTTCCAGTAACTGTGGAAGTATAGTTAAAGTTTAAACATATTTACAAGCCATGCACGAGACATGATAAAACGTTTAACTTTTTTTATATTATGTTCAAAGTTTTTTTCTTCATAAAAAATAGTAATTAATTGTAGAAAACTTATTGCAGTTGTTTCTGTTTCTAATCAATTATTTTTGTTCAAAAAAAGCTCTTTTCTATAAATCTAAAGAAGAACAACACAACCAATTATATGTGATGTTCCGCAAGCCACTTTGTCGACCGAGGTTTGGTAGATATTTGCATTTTAACTTAAGTCTTAAAAGTAACACTTTCAAAATTTAAACGAATTTTTCGTATATGACCATATACGTAACATTATAGCGACAAAGCGGGCCTCATATTATGGAACGTCACATATTTATAAATTATTAGGTACTTTAAAGAAATTGGTGATCGACATTACACACTGCTCTATATCACACTGGAACTTGGAATTAAATGCGGTTTCAGACCTGGCCTGCAGTGGCCTTCAATATAAATTCAGACATTTCAAATGTAAACAATCAGCGTCGCATGAACTATTTATGTTGAATTTAGACGCCTGATAACAGTTGACGTAATTAACGCACTGAGAGTGCTGCCATCATGATATTTGTCACGCTTGACTGAGCACCGCATCCTATCTGTTGATCCCGTGGTCCCTGCATCACCAATATGCCGAGGAGTCGAATTCTAGGAAGGAAGTAAACCCGGACTCATCAAATCCAATTATCAGTGTAATGAGTAGTTTTCTACTAATTTCCAGAAGGAGAATATAAATTATTTTAATGTGAGATAATAACTCATTGGACGACCAGTGGTTGCATTAAATTATTTCTCGGGAACAACTTAGGACACAACTCATTATACCTTCCGCACTTAAATATATGTATCCACCTGCATACCTACGCAAATATATTGAATGCATAGATTGTTACTAGAATCAGTTGCGACACACAGCAGACACGCCTCGCATTGTTACGAATGTCAGGTCAGCGACAGCAACGGGAGTGTTACTGTATCGTTGACACGACCTCCGCAAAAAGCAACTCCTCATTCCTGTATTCAAATTAATCTTCGTATAGCCCATTGTGAAATCATTTTTCAGCAAATAAAAAATTTTATCAACACCCACAGGATGATCTGCATTTTTCTCAAGTGGAATTCTATTAGGATATCAATTAATGGAATACTGCGTAATTCAAGAAGAAAACATTTATTTGCTGCTTATTTATGTAATTTAAACCGTAATATATATTTATTTTGACACTTAAATATAATTAGTACTTGTTTTCACTAAGCACGATGACTCGCATACACGATTCATAGATTTAACTGGCAATTTAAAATGCACTCAGTGCACCTACAACAAATTTATCACAGATATAGATCCATTTTGATAGTATGAACTGCAGACCCTCATATATGCGTGATTGACAGTAATGAATGCTGTAACAATTGTCAGAAATAAGTATTGGCGCCTTCGAGAATAAAATTCGATAGTTTATATTCAGTAGTCACTCGCTACTCGAATTCGATTAGAATTGATAGATAGAAATCTCTATATGCGATGCAAATCACTCAGCTTGTCAAGTAACGTTTTATGAGATGCAAAATTCTGTCGAAAGTTGAAACCATTTTTTCTGTTTTGTTTATGACCAAATTACGAAATCGGATTGACAGACATTGACATTATTGATCTACTCGTTTTGATTTTAAGGAATTATCCATTTATCTATTTTGAATAGAATTGATCAATTCTATACTAGATTTCCCAAGTCCCAATTCAATTGAATTTGACAAGTGCTTTCTCCTCTTTGGAAACTATCGTTTCGGTGAAAGATGGATTGTCGGTGCAGAGAATCAAAAGTGAAAGATACGCTATTATCGTGTGATTGCGTTACATGGAGATTAGTCTTGCACAGTTTGCGAGGTGCAATAAAATGCAGGTTATAGCGCCCGAAGATTATTATATTAACTCATGTTGATGCATTTTCTATACTATTAGGACTGAGCGTTAGACCGCCATGATAGTATGAATTATATCTGAATTAGGGGCAATCAGCGAGTGCAATTAAGCTCAGAATGGATGGATGGTCTTTTCCGTAATCCATGTGTTCTCGGAATCATCTTCTCAACGTCAGACTTCGGTTTAATGTTATTAGAGAGAATTTTAGATTGTAAGACGCGAAAACACAATCTGATTCCTAATGTAGCAAAATAGATTTTTTCCTTAGTTCGATCGTGGGATATTGAACTATGAAATCACTGATCGAGAGGCGACGTTCAATCGCTCTAAAGACCAACGTGCATTGTACTCGAACTGATCGATTCAAAATGACCTGGTGATTTCAACGATTTATTGTTATGGATTAAAGAACTTTTTACGGTGGCATTTGTGTCACAATGTAATATTGTCTACTTTGCAAAAATATGCTATGTATAGTATCTTGTTATTAGAAATAATAATGTTTATCATTTTTTGTTTGCAGTAATTATTTCGTTCACAGTGATGCTCTTTTGTATTTCTTCAGAATAATAAATTCACTAAAACACATGTCTCTCGATTTCCTTCAAACTGTGGTAAATTTGAATACTATAGGACCCTCTTATGGGGACCAAACAATAAGCCACAATATTTCATGTTGGTCGGGATTTGGGAGTGGTAGTTGGTACACGTTGTTTTACAAACCATTCTTCAATGTAATTGTATTGCATCCAAAAGAAATAAAAGAAAAATTTTAATTAACGGATTTGAAAGGAACTTTGACAATCTTTACGACAGTAGTAAATATTTCTTGAAAATTTCTTGAAAATAAATTCCGAATACCTCAGTACACCTATCCTTTTGTTTTCATTAAATTTATATTAAAAGGATGTTTTGAATTTATAGTTTATAACCCTGAATAGACATAATGGCCATTTCAGGAGACTCTGAGATATTAATTAAAATGATTACATAATTGCAAAGCTCTAAGGCTCTAAATTCAGAACTTCACACGATGAAATGAAAAACAAATGAATTCTAAAGTTGCTACAAGCGGGAGGCAGGTCCTGAATTCTGACTCCTAGAGACTTGTCATTACATCATTATTCAAATTAAATATCAGTATCTCCTAAAAAATTCATTATTCTATTCAAGGCTATAAACTATAAATTCAGATTTTCTTTATATATGCATTTCAAAAAAATCTGAAGATATGTGTCTAAAGATATTCAAAAGTTTAATTTTCGATTTCAAAAACTATAGGATATTTTTTCTGGTTATCTTCATAATTAGGTTTTTCAAATCTACATTATAATCTGTTAATTACAAACTTTATTTGGTTCGGTTTTGACGCAATGACATAATTGAAAAATGGTCTAATGGTCGAATGCTCTTATTGTTTTGTGTAAATAAAAGTTTATGAAAATACAAGTTTCCATGAAGTCTTAACATATAAACAATTTTAGATTAATTTAAAATTAATTTAATAATTAATAATGCTAAAAAATTAACAATTTCTATTTAAAATCTTAAAGTTTTCTAGCAATCTTATTTTGTAATATTTCAAACTTTGGAATATCAAACTGCACCGAAATCGCACTATCAAAAGCTGTTTTTTTCGTTAAGAATGGTGGAATTTGAAAAAGGGTCTATTGTTTTTTAAATTTTTGCACGATGTACCAGAATTTTGGTCACAATATTCTTTTTTTTTTAATTTTGCAGTACAACTTTCAAATAACCTAAAATAATATTGAAATTTAGAGTTTCATATTTAAATCATTCAAAATAAATTGTAGAATGTCACGCTGATCAAATTGATAGTGGCGTGAGCTTTAGTTTAAAATGATTAAATTAAAAAAATTAAATTTAAGCATTCAAGACTGAATAAATCCAAGTTCTAAATGTTCGAAATTACACAATCTGCAAAAAAGAAAAAATTTTAAATGTCCAATTTTAAAGAGAAAAAAACCCACGCAAATTGAGTAATGTTTAATTTTAGGCCTAAGCATTGCAACAATTTCTTGATGAAGAATTAAACAAAAACGAATCATTGAAGAACTTTGAATTTAATGTGCTAAAAATTCATTCGATCTCAGCAAGAACAATTTAATTTGGGAAGGTGCAAACGGAGAAAACTTCACAAGAAAAAAAAAGTATTCAAAGATATTAGGAGTAAATGTGATAGCGCAAAAAAATTATAGACTCAGTAAATTTTTAATTCTAAAGAAATGGAAAAGAGCATCACTGCGAACGAAATAATTACTGCAGACCAAAAATGATATAAATTATTATTTTTAATAACTAGATAAATTGTTTATTTAACTCAATTGTTTATTTACTAAAAATCTAGAAGTTAAAAAAGGAAAAAGAGAAGATGTCAGAGAATCCAATAAGCCGTGATCCACAAAATATATGTGGTTTTATTTAATTTTAATTTATTTTATTTACTTGCATTTTTACAATAAATAATTTTTTAATTCAAGCAATAACAATTTGACAAATTCCAAGTGAATTTAAAGTGGCGCAAATTAAAAATTCAAAATATCCGAAGAACATATGCAAAATTAAGAATACGCAAGTAATACATATTGTAGATTTAACTACTTCACTATATAATAACGTGAAATTAAAAGTCTAAACAATTCCGAAAAAGCATTTAAAACTAACAAGTTTTAAAACAGCTTTAAAATAAAAAATAATCATTCAATGTCGAAATATTTAAGATGTAGGTCTTAAAAATGAAACAACACAGGAACTAGGCCTCTAAAATTTAATTGATCTAAAACTTCAAAATTGGATAAAAATTAAATATTTCATTCTCAATTCCTTTCACAAATTTGAACTGCAAAAAAATAAAATTGTATGTTATATTTGAAATTGGCATCATGCATTTTCCTATCTACATGCGCACAATAAGCAATTGTAAATATTGTACATGAATACTATTCTACGTACATATTATTGGCTATTAATAACGTTATAGTATATTGTGAATATCTCACCTCGAATGTGGTTTCGTCCTTAGTTATAGGTGCTCCATCTATAAAAAAGGAAAGATTGTGTTATTTGCAATCAGTTAAGAATAATATAATAATTTTCAACGAATAGGAGGAATGATAATGAAGTACAAGAAACGATTGACCAGTTACAATTTTTGATCATTATCTTGTCAGTTTCGCTCTGGGATATTTATGCACTTGCTCTAATGTACATAAATAGATTAGAGAACTGGTTGCATTTGTCATTTTAAAGTGACGTTCTGCAAATTGAACATTTCAGTGTCAATGTAAGATTTCAGGAATCCTGGCTATAGTCAAAATTCACCCTCATTTATTTTCTGTATGGAAACACATTCTTTTCCTTTAAGTGGTCAGTTTTTTCTAAGTGAAAACACATATCATAGAAAAATCTTGATGAGCAATTAGCGATCTCTTTATGTAACTAATTACGAATTGTCCCAAGCATTTTTCTGAACGAGAAAATTATTTAGATTAGACAAGAGGTATGTACTGCAAGTATAGTTAATCTTGTTATTTGTTTTATGCAGGGGAGTAAAAAATTAGGTATGCGATGTAAACTTAATAGCCTGCCTTACGGAACCGAAAGTTGATGACTACAGCAATTAAAGTAAGAAATCTTCCACTGCCAATTAGCGTTGTGAGCAACCAATTAAATCCATATTTCTCTTACAAACTTAAAGCATGCGCTATTTTATGAGTAGGGGAAAACGACAAATGTAAATAAAACTAGATCAACATTTTATAATTTCATTTTAAATAAACTGCATTGGCTATACGTTTTCTCATTTTGAATGATCAAAATTACTTTTAAAACTAAAAACACTAAAGAAGAGGCTACTGATTGTTTAAATCCGATTGTATTAATGAGATTTTTATACTTATTCCTAATTCATTCCGGTTGTTGAGTTTCGCGACTAATCAGTCGCAATTTTTTTCTAAATGCTGAGAAAAAGAAGTAGGAGAGGAGAGTAGAAAGTCGATACATTTAAGATCATTTACTTATTTTTCTGATCTTCCAATTAATTTTCAGGAGGAAGTAAGTTGGATGAAAGGATTTTAAATTTTCTGTTTACTACAGAAATGATTAATTACACACTTTTTTTTATCATGCTTAGTTTGTCGATATTTTAGTTAACTAATATCTCCAAAAGAAATCCCTTCGATGGACTTGTTAAACCGCGGTCTGTCAGCGGTATTTCACTGCGGCCAATTATGGTCGCCACAACGTAATGTCGGTACCGATCAGCAATTTGTTGGGGCGAGACTGCATTCTAGTAATTTATCGCCTCGTATATCGACCTGACGCTCGACTTATCACATGCTGTTCCTCTATGTTTATGGTATTCTATTCCGTGATCCACACTGACTCAAGACTTTCAAATAAGACAGGTGAGTTCAGGTCCAAAACACAGGGTTAGAGGGATATTTTAAGTTGCTAAATTTTGACACGATAACGTTTCATTTCAATTGCTTGATAATTTTCCTCCAGGGAACAATATTTAATTAAATATAATCATATATTTACCACATAATATCACGAAGGAACAAACGGCCCACTTTTACTCCATCCTGTTTTAATTCAATTATAATTTACTGTTTAATTAAAGGACGTTTGCGTCATTTTTCTACTCATACAGTGATAGTTACAGTTTCATAAGCATGAGGCGCTTCTAATTGAAATCAGTTTCAAGTGCCAAACCAGAAAGAAAATATGAAAAGTTTCTTTACGATTCTGCAATAGCATTTCTTTAACTTATAATTTTCTGACACACTGGCAATTTCTAATCACGTGCAATAACCGATTGTAGTTGTGGTTAATTTGTTGAATTTCCATTCATCTATGAAGAGATCTCGGGTCTTCTAAAGTTAATGTGTACCATTATGTGAGTTCAAGGTGAGTCAACTATCTACCCGATCATAACATTTGCTTGAATTAGACATAATTCATCTTTTCTTTACCACGCAAATATTTTCAATTGATGATGATACCATGCATACCCTTAATCATTAAATTATGAATATTGTGAAGGCTTGGCCTCCTTTTTCAATGACGCTCACCGACGATCCTGCAATCAACAATGAAGACACCGATGAAAACTCAGCATACTTGCATGACACGCAGCTTTACACCATTGTTCCCACATATCCATCGTTTCATTATTGGATTTTCTTTGCGTGACTCCCGTCATTTTTTTGTCTATAAATCATACGCCTAATAGACAACCGATAATTTAGCTTCATGCTGAGTTGTGAATAAAATTGTAATAGTATGATTGACCAAGGGAATTCTAATAGTACTGGGATTTTATAAATAGATATTTGAGTCTAATCCTTTCTTGTATATGAACTTTCTACTTTCTTCGAATATCAGATGTCGCATTGATATATTCCTTAAAGTTTATTTTTTCTGTTTTGTACTTCACCAAAGTTCATTTTATCAAAAACCAATTTGCTCTAATTTATATTTTTCCAAATTACCGTTTTCCCCATTTCTTAATAGACATTGAGTAGTATTGTAGTGAACGGAAAACTTCCCAATACTAGACAGTTTGCTTTTATTATTCCAAACTACTACTAGTGAAAATTTTAATTTTTTGAAATTTATATTTATTATTATTTTTATTCTACAAAATCAGCATTTGCCTTGATTTTAATTTCTTTACACTGTCTTTTGATATAATTTTTATTTTTCCGAATATCCATACATATCATTTACGGAAATCGACCGGGTGACGCCAAAATAGGCTGTTTTTTTGCCCATTTTTTTTTGGACCTCGCTAGCGACCTGGTAAAAAATATAAAAATATGTTACAGGTATCAAATCACATCAAATCACAGATATCAAAGACCCCAAAAAATTTAAAAATAGGAAATACCACTAATTATAAAATTATTTTTCACATCAACCCCTTATTTTTTCGAAATATTCAAGAAGATATTGATTAAAATACAAATCTTTAAGTTCTACATAGAATGTCTGCAATGTCTCAAGATAATTTTATTAATTTTGCCCTCGTTACATCAAAAGTCTGAGCTTCGAATAAAACAGTCGTACAAATTGTAAAACTTGCATATTTAAATTTTTTTTCTTCAAATAATGAATGTTATAAGCATGTATAATTTATTAAATAATTTTAGATATTTGATGCATAAATTAAATGTTACGTAACGTCAAGAATGTCCACAAGGGCTTTAAGTATTTACATTATTTTTAATACAGAAAAGCTGTCAGTGAAAATAAAAAATATGTAATATGAAAATATGACAAATGAAAATGATCTCAAATGGAGATTTTCAAGAATAAAAATTAGGATAAAATGGTCATTTGATAAAATGAAAAAGTTCTCAAACAGTAATTCGTAAAAATAAAATTTATACCAAAAATAAGGTTAAACCATAATTCGGAAATATTCTTCGTAATTGTTTGAATGGATTAATTTAACAGTTTCATGCCCGAGGTTTTGTTCCACGAAGTGGAGCCTCTTACGGAATTTATAACGGCTTCTATCCACAATTTTGATAACTCTTATTTGTGTATTAAGGCTTGTCAAAATTTTGGATAGGAGATCCCGAATAAAAATTCTTCGACTTGGTTCCGAATTGAATTGCCCTCAATCAAGTCATGCTGAAGTCGAAAAGGTCGGCTTGAGCATGTCTCAGTTTTGAGACGGTGCCAGACTTCAATTTATATCTTGGAGACAAGTTTCCATGTCTTGAAGCCACATATTTATATCTTGAGTCGCACATTTATAACTCCAAAATGAGCGTTTTATAACTTCGAGCGTATACCTGCCCTAAAAAAAGGGTCATTTTGACTGTCATTCTTCAATTTAATTTTATTTATGAGTTGAAAAAGGTCACCTTCCGTGACCGCAAACGTAAGACGAAGGCTTATGTCTCGACTCGGTTTTGAGACGCAGCCAGACATCGATGTCTCGGAGACGAACTCAAGACATCACTAAGTCAAACTCAAGTCAAAGAATTTTTACTCGTGATGGTATTAATTGCTAATGAAGATCCATTTTAACGAGATCTTTACCAATTTTTAATCTTCTGGATTGTTTTGAGTTTTTTAGTGGAAGATATGAAACTTTTTAGCTCTCCTTCGACAGATACTTTCCATTTGTACTAAAAAGAAAATATCTTAAAAGGTTTCAAATCATCTACTCTGAAATCCGGAATATTCATTAAAGTAAATGACTAAATAATAAGCAAACTTTTATTTGTTCAAATGAATTTTGATAAATTTAACCATTCAACATAGAATTTTTATATTCATATTCTTGTACATCATATGATTTTTCAGACTGTCTAATAACTTTCTAAGAACCTACAACTACCTCTGAGCTTCTGCGTTTTTTGGTGCTAATCAAAGTTTATTTCCTTAGTTAAATAAAAAGCTAACTAAATAAAACATTTCTAGAAGGAAAGAGTATTTAAGTTGACATAATTACGATCAATGGTCTCCCAGACGCTTTTTAATCAAAGCAATCAGTCATTTCTTCGTTAACCACGACTTTTTTTTCGCTCCTCATTAAAACTCGATATTTCTACGTTCCTGGCTTGCTGCTGGGCAAGAACTATTAGGTGAAAGAAGCGATTCGAATCCATCAGATCGATGAATGAACGATAAAGTTGAATTGCCCTGTATCTCAATACGATTACCGATTATATCCTGCGGACTGCTTTGAAATTGTAATCGATCGGCACGTGCGGGCATGATATAATCAAATCGCAAACCAGGGCGGATATTCTTGAGGTGATCCTGCGATGGAGAAGTCTGTGGAGAGTGACTTAATTCCACAAATCAGGAAGTGATTTCCATCGAAGAAAAGCAATGTTCTTCAGTCTCTTTCACCTTTTTTCGCTTCTTTTCAACGTAGAGAAATGCGATTAGCATTACGTATCAATTGCTGAGTGGGAGATGAAAAATAAATTTGCCTCTCTCCTGTACGATACAGAGAATAGGGTATGTAAGGCAGAGGCAGGTGCTTCCTGTTCCCTCTAGCGAAAGCTTTATGCAGATTTGTATTCGTGCAAATTGGATGCCAAGTAGTAACATCGCGAAACGATCATAGGATTTCTAATTTCTCGTTTTTGAGATCCGTAGGGTGATTTCTGCAGGCATAGTGTTCTTCTTAGGCGAGCACTTTCTTACCATGCAGGAAGTGCAAAGATGCATTTGCCTGTGGCTAATGAGACAGCAGCAACACGAGCGTAACGCTCCCTTCCTGAAAGACCTAAAGGTATCAGTTACAAAGCTGGTTCATTAATTTTTAATTGATAATTCTTCAACAAATTTCAGGTGGAGTTTGAACAAAATTTATTCGTTGAATAATAAGGTTTAGAAGACAAAAATCGTTTACTGAAATAATTCTATTTATTTTAAAATTATTCGAATAACATGTTATAAATAACTCAATCTGTGTATGGGTAAACAAAGGGTATTTCCAGCAACCTTTTATTGAACGTGATCTATGATATGAAAATGAATTTATTAAAATTATGAGAATTTCAAATAGATATTTGTATGTGGGTTATTATTTTATTATCTATGAAGTTGCACTTGAGCATTTATAATGTTTTTCGTTAACATCTAGAGAAATTTGTAGAAGAAAAGATATTTTTTACCTCTTTGTTGGTTCAGATCATTATGCTTAGCAATATAATTATTATTATTTTATTTATAATTAATGTTCTTATGATTTGTGTGCATTTATTTAGTTTCTAAAAATTTTGTTTCTATAAATATTTGATATTTAATTATTTTCAGAATTCAAATCTCAAAAACCAATCACAAACATCCAGAATGAATTTGGTAAAGTCATTTATTAGACAAGAACTTCTTTACTACCTGCAGAAACACTTATAGTTATATAAAATTATGTTCTTTGTCGTCTAAAGTAATTAAAACATAAATTGACATGCTGACGTCGAAAAGGTCGACTTGATCATGTCTCAGTTTTGAGACGGAGCCAGATTTCAATTTATGCTTTGTAGACAAGTTTCTATGTATTGAAGACATATATTATGTCATGAGTCGGATATTTATGACTCCAAAACGAGCGTTTTATAACTTCGAGTGTATACCTGTCCTGTAAATTCATTTGCGGATTTTCATTTGTATTATACTTGTTTGACGAGGATACCGAAAATGTTGTTTGTTTTACGTATTTCCATCGGTCGAAAAAGGTTCGTCCATCTCAGCCAAGACATGGCTGGCCCGACTTGAGACAAGTAAAAGCTGTCTTACCTCCCGTGACCATAAGCGTAAGACGAAGGCTTATATCTCGACTCAATTTTGAGACGCAGCCAGACATCGATGTCTTGGAGATGAACTCAAGACATCACCAAGGCAAACTCAAGTCGAAACATTTTTACTCGGGGGTTTTGCTTACTAAAATGTAGGGTATTGTTCACTGGATAAAAATTCTTTGAAGAAAATGTCATTCAATAAATGTAACCACTATTATTATATAATAGTAACTGTTCAGCAACTTAAAAATATGCTCTTTTTCATGAAGTATTTTTTATCATAAGACAGGAAAAACATAAATTAATATTCTTCTTTTTCTAAAAACTTGATCGTAGGCTGTCGGTGATACCCCTGTTCATCCTACAGGTTTTTATTATAATTTTTTTACTTTTCACCCGGAATTTACATACTTTATTTCAAATTCTCTTCATGCAAGCAAATTCGTTTGTTAGATGTATCTACTCAGAGGAGAACAATCGCAAATGTATTACTTCTTGTAAAGGCAAAACGCAATCTCTAAATTATGTAGAAACTTCAATAATATACAAATTCAAAATGGCCTTTACTTACATATAAATTCATCCTTACAATAAGTTAAATAGAATTTATTTCATGAACGTGGAAAGTTTCATGCAGTTCAGTCTCAAAAGAAAGTGTTAACCTTGCACAGTTCTCATTAATCTGTCCTCGCTTTTGAATTCGCTTAAAATAAAACGTCATGGTCCCTCAAAAGAATTTATTACACGAGAGAAAGCATGTACTGCGTGCACTTGTTTAAAAATAAAAGATGCTCAGTTCAGAACCAAAATGCCGACACTTTACAGTATGAGAAGTTACATTCGGTTAAGTTTTACATATAGCGACTTCCTTGTATGGATCGTACAAGAACTTAAGACTGTCGTCTAATTTATTGTGATGTCTCATGTAAAAACCAATCAAAAACTTTCTCCCAAAGGAAAGAACCAAACTGCTCATAAAGTACGTGCCTACATTTACTACTGTGTACAGTAAGTTTTTCTGCAAATTGATCAAAAATTACTAATTCTGCATTCACCACTGAAGCCAATAAAAAGAAGAAGAAAAATCGGTAATGAAGGTCCAAAGAGGTGTGTGAATATTTCCCAAATTTTACTTTAAATCATTTTTATTTTACTAGAAGTGCCTAGGGAGATAAGCATGAAAAAAATTTCAACCATAAATTTCATTTTTTGGGGAAATATGGAAGGGGGGAGTAAGATTAAAAAATGTGTTTTTCTCCAAAACAGCTGAACCGATATTGACGAATAAAATATATGTTGTGTGAACAAAAAGTCTACTTTCAGAAAAAGTTTGGATTATTTTGGATAAAAAAAGGGGTGCAAATGCTTTTAAATATTGAAAATATTTTTTGAGGTTATTTTTTAGAGTTACACTTCCAATTTTATCCCAAAACAAACCTTGAAGTATCTGCTTCAATATTTATTTTTATCAGATTTTTTGTGGTGATGCGTCATTGTGAAAAATGATGAAAATCATTCATGCCGCACAGCACACAGCATACTCTTGCTCCAGCCGGGCACATCGAACTCTAATGTTCGGTTGACACTTTATAAGTATAATTGAGCGGTCAGCTGGAATAATGCTGCGCTTGTATTTTTAGGAATCACTTCTTTTTCATTTCTATTGTACATAACATTATGAAAAACAAAAACCAAACTTTTGAAAATTCAAGTGCACCATTATTGAATCCAACCGTTCAACTTTCGTTTTTGATAATTTTGTCAGCCTTTCTTGTCTATAAACCTTTTGCTTCTTGGTAGTCATTTGTTTCTCTGACTGTTACTGCGCAAGTCAGATTTCTCGAATCCGCTATTCATTTGTTTTCAACTCCCTAAAGTTGGCGACTTAGAGCCGAGCGTTTCACCTTAGAACCTTTTCGTAATTTCATAATTCTTCTTATGTAGCGGGAATTTTGGAAAGAGACATTGACAATCCAAATAGTTTGCGCAAAATCCTAGGAGAAGGTGATGCTTTCGTCCTTGATCGTAGTTTTCGTGAGGTGAAAGAAAAATTAGAGGATGAGAATTTTAAAGTCTTGATGCCTGCTCTAAAAGGCAAGAGGAAACAACTGTCCACGGAAGAATCCAATGAGTCTCGTTTAGCCACTAAAGTTTTCTGGGCAGTTGAATCCATACACGGTGTACTTAAACAAAAATATCGCCTTTTGGATCATAAAATAAAATGGACAACAGCCTCATACCGAAAATTGGGATTTATTTCAGAATCGCTTCGTTTCTGAACAACACTTTTGGAAAAACGTTTCATTCTGACGATGACATTTTCCATGACATTCTGCAGAGAATGCATAATTAAAAAGAGGTGCAGAATACTTTGTCGACTGAGGTAGAAGAAAATGTTTGGTTTCGACGGAAGTTACCTATCAAAAATGTTACATCCGATGACATTTTAGATTTACCAGAAATGGCGGAAAGAGATTTGAAGACCTTATGGACTGGTTCATACCCACTGAGCCAAGCGATATCATATTTGGCAGGAATGATGGATAAAGATGGGAAACTGAAGATTCAGTACATGAAAGACCAGTCAAATGTAGTCAAATTAAAAGTTCCATCTCGCCATATTACTTGCACAGCATATAGATGCTTCTTGAGATATAGGACTAACAGGATTGGTGTTTCTGATTTGACGCATCACACATGCGAATGTGCTAATGGAAAACGGACTCTTGGTTGTTGCTCTTATATTGCTGCAATAGTGTAATATTTATCTCATGCTAGATAATTATCCAAAGTTTTCAAACCAGCGGAAATACTAAGCGATGTATTTAAGAAAAATAATTACATTCCAGTAGTTGAAAGTGAGAGTGATGAAGATTAATTGAAATAATTACATAAAAAGTATTCGGCTTTGTGTGAGGCGAGGAGCCTCACACTCAAAAGCACCCCGTTTTGTGAGAGGCGAGGTGACTCACACTCAAAAGCTCCCCAATAAGGAGTTCAAATCGTATTGAAACCTCCTCTTGGTGAACTCTGAAAACTATCAATTTTATAGGCCAACTGCAGACGATTCGTATTTAAATACTTTATACACAATCGTAATTTCACTACAGGGTAAGGTTTTGAAAATGCGAATTTGTTTTTCATAATTTTATGTACAAAAGAAATGACGAATAAGTAATTCCTCAAAATACAAGTGCACCATTATTCCAGCCGAACGCTTAATCAAACTAATAAAGTGTCAAACGAACAGTGGAGTTCGATGTGCCCGGCTGGAGCGAGAGTGTGCTGTGTGCTGTGCGGCATGCATGATTTTTATCATTTTTTGCCATGACGCACCACCACGAAAAATCTGACAAAAATGTATATTGAAGCGGACACTTTAAGGTTTGTTTTGGAATAAAATTGGAGGTATACCTCGAAAAAATAACTGCAAAAAAATATTTTCAAAATTTCAAAACATTTCTTTACCCCTATTTTTTATCCAAAAAAATCCTAATTTTTTTCTGAAAGTATTCTTTTTAGTTAACACTACATATATTTTGTTCGTCAAAATCGGTTTAGCCGTTTTCGAGAAAAACATATTTTTTATTTTATCCCCCCCCCCTCCATATCTCAAAAAAAAAAGAAATTTGAAATTTGCAGCATTTTATACTCAAAGACTGACATAGATGTCAATATATAGGGCCAATATAGGCTTAATAGGTTCGTTGTCCATTTTTACCTAGGCCTTTTATTTGGATGAAGAACATTTTTTCGTGATTTTCACTTAACTCTCAATTCTGGGCCGGCCTCGGGTCTGGATGACCCACAATCGAATGTTTTTTCATCTCAATATTCCGGACCGTATATGTAGTCTCTGATCTTAAAATAATATATTCCCAGAGAGGCGCGATGTAAACAACGGACACGGCACTGATGAGCATATAGACCGTCAAGAGATGCTCTGGATGTAGCCGAAGTAGTCAAGCGTAAAGCTGGCCGAAGATCGGGCAGCCCAAAATAGGGATTTGAGTGCACATTTTTTCAAAATAATATTTGACTACCTTTTTAATTTTTTGGAGGGACCTGCAATTTCCATAATTGTTAATATTTCGAATGAACATGGTCATAATTTTCATTTCTCCGAATAGTCATTTGTTATTCTTTTCATCTTACCGAATTACTATCATCCCTCATCTTATTTTTAATGGAAAATGATAATTCGGACAGATAAAAATTATGAGAAGCGACAATTTATAAAAACAAAAAATGTACACGCTAT
This sequence comes from Druon quercuslanigerum, assembly GCA_010014905.2. NCBI lineage: Eukaryota > Metazoa > Arthropoda > Insecta > Hymenoptera > Cynipidae > Druon > Druon quercuslanigerum. The sequence continues at coordinate 19,524 of JAAAKG020132928.1, forward strand.
ATTAAAAATTCTGAAATCATAAACTACGAAGGAAACCACGTCACAATTAACAAATTAGTTTAAATCCTTTCTAATTTACTGTACTGCATAATTTCCTGTGTAGTTTACCACGCAGTTTACGTCGGAGAATTTTTCGCAATGATATATGAGAAGAGTCAAAATTAGATAAGATGCCATTGGCATGACAAATTGGTATTCTTTTTATATTTCTGAATTGCTGTTTGTCAAAATTTTCGTTTATTCAAATTTCCAGTTAATATAATATTCCTACTTTTGACTAGTTACATATCCTGAAATCTTATCCACATAAAACGCAATTTGTCATAATCTCCACTTCACCAACAAAGAAAACCAAATGATAATTCGGAAAAAGTCACGAGGAATGGTTGTTTATGAAAACAGATATAAGGTAATATGGGAATAGGGAAAATAGAAATTACGGCAAATTGTTGTTCGAGCAGGGGGATTTTGATAAAATAATCTTTAAAGGAAAAGTAGTATTTGGGGAATATTCATGCGCCTAACATATTTCTCTACCTAAAATTAATTTTTTTTAAGGTGAGAAAAAGGTGAATACCTTATTGAAACATGGCGATTCTGATTATAATAGCCAGTAATATAGAACAGATGTCATTGTATTACCGGATAATCATTTCGAAGCGAATAGTGTGACAATTCACGAAACAAATTACTTCCTATCGCAATAATAATAATTAAAGGTGCAAATATCTTGAGTGAGCGCGATAGTGTATGAATTGCTCATAGCATTTTTTTTGCATAAAATTTAAACCTAATTTCTCCAGTGATTGTAAAAGGAAGATATAATTAGAAACTCGACCGGTATAGTTTCTCGGTGTAAAACAGGTTTTTGATATTTTTAGCAGAAGGTCAGTCTATTCTTGGCATTATGCTAATGGCAATAAATGTCTTCCCATTATGGGGATTTTTAGTCAAATTGTTATAGTTGTGAGCATATAGCCTGAAGCTAAGAATCCGAAATATTTAAATTATTCATGTTCTAATTTTTAAACTTCTTTGAATTACAAATAGCGCTATTGACACTGAGACTTTCGTGACGAGTGGTTGGAGTATCTAAAGAAATGATCTTCTGATCAGATATCAAATCAAAGCCGCAACTTCTAGAGTGACCCAGATCGAAATCGTAGGTGTCATTTGTTTGCATTCGATCTGTAAATCGCTGATCTTCGATTGTGAATGTCTTATGTATGTATTCCTGTTTGCTGTTTATTGTTGAGCGAGATTGGCCTTGGCAATGTGGTCGAGTCTCCCAATGGTCTCCCAGTGTTTCAGTCTGAGCGAGAAGGAAGGTAAGAGTGCGAAAGACAAGCCGAGTTCGATGGCACTTTCACGACCGATAACTATAGAATTATGCTTCGAGCAGAAACTCACTAAACCCGTTTCGAGGACCAAGGATCAAGTCCCGGTTTCGCGATCATAAACAATCGCGGGGAGTGAAGTCAACAGATTCCTCAGTCAAATATAGAATTAACCCTGAACTGGATTGTTCCTTTCGAAGGTCCATACCTTCAGTCTCTAGAAGCTATTTCTCATTTTACAGTTTTGTTCTAATTAGACGTATATGTTTAACAATATAGTTATTCAGTTTCACCTTCGCTTATAATGTGATATTTATTCCTTGAATGTATGACATAGCTTGACAAGAACTTGATTGCAATTAGGTTCTGTATAAGTAAGTCAATAAGACTACTTAATCGAGCATGATCAAGCAACAAGAGCATTGCGGAGATCGTCCTTCGAGGATCAGGTTGCTAATAACAAGATGGATGTATAATATCTGCGAGTATAGTTTGCCTTTCGAGAAGTAAAAATGGAATTGATCATCATTCAAATATCCCATAATAGAAAATAATCCTATTTAAGTCACTTAATATCCATTAGAGAAATCATAATCCTTCTTGATGTATCTTTTATTTCAAGTTATCTAAAGCTATAAAACTTACATAACTTATAATAACCCCGTGTACTGAATATGTTCAATAAGTACCAATAAATCGTTGACTTGGGTAGTAAAATAAACAATCTTTTTCATACTCTTTTCATGAATGATGATGCTCTTTAAGAATTTTGGCGAGAATATACAAAAGGATGAATCAATGAATGATTGCACTTATTTTTATTTATTACTGAGTTCCGTGTTTCTCTGGATCGATCATGGTCGATCCTTAGAGTGGACGTGTGATCGTTCAACGAAATCGAAATCGTGCAATAAAGATCCTACACACACGAATCTTGCGATTTCCCTGGCGAATCGTGGAAGGTGAAATACACGAGCCAGATGTTCATCTCTTCGTTCATTCCTTCGAATCACTTTCTCCCATCGTCGCGTCGTCACGAGTGTCTTCGTTCTTCGTGACGTATTCAGCTTCCGGGTGACGTAAAAGTTAACATTATGACACTTATCATGGATATATTGCGATGCTCCTGTGGGTATTTGGATTTGTGGCACTATTAAAATAGCATCTAAGAAAGCAATACAAATAATTTATGTATGATACAGTACCGTCGACCAGATTAATTATAGATCAAATTTTTTTTTGGCTATAGGGGACTTTTCGAAACTTCGCACTAGGGCAATTTTCAGCGTCAAATTAGCGCTAAATTGGATTAGCTGTACGAAGCTTTGCTTTTTTGCTAAGAAGTTAGAAAAAACTTGGATCTGTCAGAATCAGAAATAAATATAAAAAATATTTGAAAGCTACTACGTCGAATTTCCAGACAGCAATGGAATTACCCTTATGGTGTTATTTACGATATGTATAATACATAGAACTTTTTTAAATATACTACTTTTACTAAAATGCAGAGAATAATTACATTGCGAACTGTAAAGGGCTAAAATTTAATTCTTTGTTTATTAAAAGGGTATATTTTATTTTATTTTCAAGGGTGGCTTATGGACTGATCTTTTTTTAACTAAATGAAAGCTTATTCGCATGTATTCACTCAAGCCAAAGAAACTTTTTCTCTCTGCCCCCTTAATAACAGAGCACATCCAAATCTGCACTGCCAATTATCGTTCGACCGGAAATCCAAATGGTTTTGCATTAAATTTTCTCAGTATGGAGAAATTGCATTTATTACTGTTTGTCTATCATGGACTCGGTGTGTATTTGAATTGGTTCCTTTTTTATTCATAAAACCTAGTAAAATGTACGTTTCAATTACGAAAGAAACGAATTGAACAATTTCTTATCGGAATGCTCAGAATGGTAAAAGAAATAGCATTAAAGATATATAATTAAAATCACACTCATAATTCTTAGGACTTATATCATGTTTTCACTCGAAAAATTCTATCTTAGTGAACATAATTTCAGAATCATATCATAGACCAATTATTCATAATGCTCTATCAATTAATAATGAAATAGATTTAATAATTCAACTCTGAAAGTTAAAGATAAAATATGTAAGAATTCGATGTGTTTTTTGTCATGATCAAGTATTCCATAAAATTCAAAGTTACAAAATTGTTGTTTTATGGTTTAAACTGGAATTACCAATTTGAAAATAGTGTCGGCCGGATTAAAAAACCTAGACATAAATTGGATAAAAAAAAGTTTTAATAGCGTTAGTCGTTGCACCTTCTCCCATTATAACAAAATAATGCCTCTTGCATTCACTCCTCACACTATAGAGACAGGTTAAAACGCGGGAATGACGACTAGCTTAGAAAAAATCGACGCGTAAACAAGAAAAACGCGCTATGGTACAAGGACGTAGCATCCTTGTTACAGTTTTCTTTCTGACATGAGCGCAGCTCATTTCCAAGGACATGGCAATTATTAACGTTCTCCAAGATTCAATTGCACTCACTGATGCTTGTATCTACGCCTATTACTGTCTTTCTATTTACTCTGCAATTAAAGCTACGCTAGGATAATAGCGAGCCCAAGTAAAGACGATCATCTCCAAGTTCTCCAATCCCACTTTATAATTCGAATAATCCAAAGGCGGTTATGCTAACAGAATCAATTGATACAAAAGTGACGTCCATCGTTGGAAAGACCTAACTGTAATATCGGCCAGCAATTGCATCGATATAAATCTATTAAACATGAACAGAGATTTCTAAAAGATATTAAATTTATTTATTAAAGGCAAGTATTTTTAAGTTCAATTTATTATAATAGAGTGTAACTAGAGTAGCCATGTTATATGTCAATTTTAGAGTTTAAATGAAATTTATTTCGAAATTCCATATTAGATCGACATCGTTGGACACTTATCGTAAGTTCATTAATGGTGACAGTTCCATTACATGTCAAACATAAAAAGTCTTTCGTTAAGACATTAGCATAAAGTAGATACGTACATATAGTCAATTCAATTTCTCCGGATACTTCAATGGAAAAAGTTATTAATGCTGACTGAAACTGATATTTACTGCAGTTTGATTGCTTTCGGTTCACAAAATTTTCACTTTCTTGTAAACCTAGCAATTCTACAACCAACAATTTTTTAAGTGCTAGTGAAAGACGACAATTATAAAATAACTTAATTCTGGTCTAGGTAGTATTAAAGTAACGGAGATTTAAATGAACTATGGTTTGGAAAGGGATCTCGTTAACCACTAGCTGGAATATAAAACGATAACACTTAGGAAAAGAAACAACAAGGTGTTAATAGCATTTAAATTTTATGCTGAAATCTCTTGGACGTCACTTCAGATAAGTGTTCAGAAAAATGTTAAAGAGCGTGTCCAGATTTATAGTACTTACGATTTTTATTCTATTTTCCTGTCCATATAATTTTAACTATATAAAACGAACGCTATCTGAAGTGGAAGTAATGTTATTTCTGCGAAGCTCATCGAGTTTACGAGGGCTAATTACAAAAAATAAAAAGGAATTTAAATCTCTGATAAAAACAAATTCTCTTGTTTCCTCGACACAAGCAATCAGTCCTATTTAACCAATTTCAAGGTTCATTATGTGAATCGAGAAATAATCTCCGCGCCCCGCTATGTCGAAAAATTGTCCCTGTTAACGTCAAAAATCAAGGAAGGAATTAATAATAACTTAGATATCAGGACATGTTCTTGCATAACAACGAGTTTGCAAATAGATATCTCTCTTTATTGTATTTTAATATTTACATGTTCACGTTTTAAATAGATTAAAGTTTTTTAGTGGAATGCACTTAACGAACTTAATCAAATTAGATGTGATACAGCTCTACCAAACGCAACTTAAATTTTAATCATAGAAGTTAAATTATTAATTTTAGCGACTTAAGCATTAAATAAACCCACAATATATCTGCAAACAAGTAGCAATACGAATATCTTGTATGTAAATACTTTCTACTCTTTCAGTCATGCTAAATCAATCTCACGGTAAAAGTAGATTCGAAGATTAATTCTCACATGTTTTAGATTTATCTAACAAGGGAAAGAGAGTTTATATGTATTTCACGTGACTCAAGACCATTCACAACTCACGATCCTTGGCACGCATAATAATAATTATTGTGACTCCTGTCGATTCTCTCGTGTTAAAGCGGGTACTAAAAATAATCATGCATCGTTTTACATCGTTTTACCTTCATAATCTATGCAAAAGTCAAATAACTACATGCTTATACATACTCACTGAATTCCCTCTATTTCCATGGAACGTTCAACTTTCAATGATCGATGCGTCTGCGATCTTGAAGCCGCACCCATATCATCGCATGGAGAAAGAGACAACTATTACTTTGATCTTTAAACTACCATTCTTCAAGACGAAAGTTTTTGATCCAGATTGAGATACGAATTAAATCATGTCTGTTGCAAAATTAAAAAAGTGTACTCAACAATTGATAAACTAGAAGTAAATGCTCGTGACAACTAAACCTAAGATCAATGAATAAAGAATCTAGAATCAATAGTCTAGGCATTTAAACATAATTATCAATTTAATCTTAGACTCTTGAATTCGTATGGTGAAATCTGAAAATTCCACTATCCAATAATTTACTTCTTGAACATGGTACAATTGAGTAAAGAATTAATCGCCCTTTACGACTAATCGCAAGTGAATTATAAGATGCTCGAGTAATTATGAATTACTGTCGTAATTAGGTCTTTAAATTGCCTAAGTGACCATAAAGTACTTCTGCAGAGGGCAGTTACTTACATAAATGACTTCTGCGACTGCAATCGTAACTAAGGCAAGAGATACATAAATAGCGATTACATTTTTTAGTGTTCACATAAACAATTCAGGAGTGCTCATCAATGAGCAATAAAAGATACATTTGTACTGCATGGAGTTCATTAAAGAATTTAGTATGTATCAAAAGCTATATGACATAACGCAATTATTTATTGCTTTATTCTCCGAGTTAATTAGCAGAAAAAATGACGATTCCACGATTAGAGTCTTTTTGTAATAAATTGCACTTGCGAAAAGAAAGGGAAAGTGTAAGACTTTTACGAGACAGACTTGTGATGATATAAAGGAGTCACTAAATAAAAGAAAACGAGGCATATGAATATTCTCAGATTCCACTTTCGGAAGTGTTTATTTTGTTGATTAATAGTTTGACCTTACTTTTATTTTTCTGAAGTACCAACTACACTACTTTTTATTTCAATCCGAATTACTATTGGGATCTTTTTACAAACAGACCTTTTAATAATTTTTAGTTTTACAGATTTATATTTGCCATTGTTATTGTTCCGAATTACCATTTGTCATAATTTTCAGTTATTATATGTTTCATATCATCGGATTTCTAGGGACGACTATTTGTCATAAGTTTTATTTTTCAGAATTACCATTCTCCCTAGTATTTACTTTTCGGAAATACGATATATTTCATTATTATATTTCTTGCCATTAGTTTCATTCCCAAATATCCAGCAGGTAAAACGAAATATCTTTAATAAGACACCGTTGTCCTAATGATACGGTTCCTTGATTTTGTATTCGAGATGTCTTGCAATTATGTTTCGATTAAAAACAAAATCCTAGCCTCTGCCGCTTTTGACAAAATCCATTTTTAATGTAAAAAAACGTTCAGTTTTTCTCGAAAACAAAACGATGTATGGAAAATAGTTAAGAGAGCGAAATTGTTCATTGGAAAAATTCCTATAAAAACATCCTCGTTATCCTTTTTCGTTAAAGTTCGTTTTCTATATTTGCATTGCTCTTTAAAAATTAAAACTTTTAATCCTAAGTTGACTATATTTCAAAAAAAAAAATATCCTCAGAAAATTTGAATAATAATTTTTATCTGATATAATTTTTTGTTTGGTAAAAAAAAGTGAAATACGAATTTTTGCGCCTTAAAATAAGAAAATCTAGGTATTTCGATTTAAAAAAAAATTAAAAATGGATTTTGCCAGAAACGGCTCCAAACACGTTTATGCTTTTTAGAAGAAAAAAATAATCATTTCAATATATCGCAGATACAAAACTAGGAGAAATATTCTTAGGGCTTGTACCTTTGGGTTGAATTAATTTCAATGAAACCTTGTACAAGGAAAGTAGAGTTTGAGAAATATTCAAGTGTCCTTAAGGAAAAGTAACTCAATACATCTGATTGTTTTTAACACTTTTTAAGCATTTAAAGTTTTATTATGAAGTAGCATCCTTATAAGAACTTAAATCAACTATTTGAAAAAGCAATGTCTTAAAATAACTTGCCTTCAAAGCATTTAGTAGTACATAAAGCTGTAGGGAGTTACGATAATGGCAACAAATCGGACGTTAAACGTCCCGAGAAAGGAAAGGTGACTTCTCCAAGAGAATAAATGTAATTTTGTGTCTGGCAACAATTTTACAATCGAATACGTAACAATGCAAGTTAGTGCTGTTTTCGGGTACATTGAAAACCGGTCCCGATCGTAAAATCCTTTTTTTAATTTAAGTTTAACGTTACTCCTGCACATGCATGTTTAACGAACAATACCAGGCGTCTCCATAGGTATCAATCATATTGGAACTTACGAGCAGAGTTTGCGTTTTCGGTTACTCGTAGCAACTCTCAATTTCGAAAATTCTGCAATACATGGTGTTCATGGAGCGATATATATGCAAATTTTGCACAGAATGTCTGCAGAACTTTACGACCCAGAGTGGGACGATTGTATAAGAGTAAAAACCTTTGTATTTCTTTACACGAAAGTTTTTCTTTGCGTACTTTTTTATATATAAAATTACACCTTGCAAATAATTTACTGCAGCGAACATAACCTGCTCACATTTCGCTGAAGATCTTTAAAAAATTTTTTTTAGAAAGCTTAGATCAATTTCTCATAAAAAATTAGAGTCCAATTTCAAATTTAAATTTAATATTTCGAAACATGAAAGGGAATATGGTAAATTTAAAATAAAGAAGTTAAAAGAGCGGACACTTTTATGTAAGAAAATTGGGACCATTCTGTGATACCGAAATTACCCCTTTACTACTGAGTCATTAAATTACGTGTTTACGCGTTTTCCTAGCGTAATCATCTTGCGGCGATTTTAGAGAAAGTAGCATCTAGGAACTATTTGTGGGAGTCTGAGCTGTCGTGGTTCTTCTTATTGAAGAATTTATAGTTACATCCTTGAAATGATTTTCCGAAAGGAATGAGGAAAGAACAAGATGTAAAAGCGAATGAAGACCATCTTGAAAAGTAGTTATTATAATCCAGTAGGAAACATGCGTTTACTCCCCCCTCCCCAAACCCCCTTCAAAAAATATATTTAGGTTGCACGAATATTTTCTTGACGGGAGAGGATCGCAAAATTAATAAGTCCGAACTTTCACTTAAAGTCAATCTCCAACCAAGAAGGAAAGTGAATAAATGCACTGTAACCAACAATACGCACGCTTAAGTTTTAATCAACATCGAAAGGTGCGCGTGCCGTTAATTGGACTGCGGTTAGTGAATTAAAAAAAAAAATCGTGGCGAAAGCTGCATATGCAAAAGATGTGTCGCGATTATCGACTTGCAAAACAGACGAGAGTCATTCTTGTGTTATGTTTATTGCTTACATTTTGATTGCACAATCGTATCATGAGAAAGTCTTTCTTTTTAGTAGACAGATAAGAAATCAGATAGTAATCTGGGCTCATTAGCACTCCTTAGTGCCATGTACCGAATAATCCAAGTCTCAATATCGTGATATCACCTTCTTCCGGCTTATTGTACTGAATAGGCAGTACTACTAAATGTATTCTGCTTAAATGTACGAATGTTTCAATTAACAAACCTAGATAGAATAATTAGAATGAGACAACTTTCTTGGGCCTACTGATTGCAAACCTTATCGATGAATATATAGCATAACAACTGATTAGTGTCTTTCAGCTTTAATTTTGAAACAATTATAATAAAATGCGAGTTATCTAATATTGCAGTTGATTATTACTCATTTTTTAATTGATTGAGAACATGTAATATGTAAATTGCAGCTTGTTGTGCATTTATTGCAAATGACTGGGCTCAAGAAAAGCAGTGAAAATTATTAAATCACACATTGCCTTATACACAATTTAGTCTAATCGAAGTCACAATTAATTAAATTTAAATGTTACAAATAAAATCACATCTGTAGAAAAATTTCAAGCTAAACATTCTTATTAAACTTCTCGGTCATTCTCACTTCCTCATCCGGTCATTTTAATTTACAATGGCTAAAATCATCAAAAATTCTATTTTTTTCTGATTTATTTGAACTGTAAAAGTTGTATGTCATGGTCATATAAGTTCCTATAACCACTCAAGTTACAGTGCCGAAAATGGTAAAAATTAGGAAAAATGTACTTTCATGTTTATTTTAAGGCCAATCATTTTTTTGTGATTACGGGAACAGTAAAAATTATTTACATTGGTATACATATAAGTATGCTACAAAACCTTTATTGTTCAAGCGGATTAAAGTGAAAATTTTTTTCTTAAATATAACGAAGAAAATGAAATATTGTGTGCTTTTTACCATTTTAGGTAATTTCAATTGAATGTGCAAACATAAAATCATTTTTGTCATACCGCCATCATAAGTCTGATTTTAGGTACTGTGGACGATATCCAAAATAGTACTTTTTAGCCTAGGCCGTAAACTTTTTACTTAGAGTACAGCGTACCATAAAGTGACTGACTCTGTGATCTGATTGTTACGATAAGTGCAGTGACCACAACTTCGTATGTGATAGTACTGCACTTGCGCTAACTGATGTAATAACAAATAATTTATGACTCATCCTTCGTTTTGGGAATAGAATTTAATTTAATTGGATTGGATTGAATTGGATTCCTTTCAGGTTTTAAGATTAAGCCTCTATGCAACCTATTTGCACTTATGATGACTGGTGTGATAAAAGATAGTGTGTGAAAAAGGGAGACGTTTGACCAAAATTATTTCTGTGACTGCTCAAAGAAATGCCTTCCCGCTCCAACGAGGCCTTGGAAAGAAGAAGGGACCAACATTACTTCTGTGACCGGTCCAAGGGGTGACTTCCCTCCCCCACGAAACGTTGGAAAGGGGAAGGGGTTTGACCAACATCATGTCAGTGACCAGTCAAAGGGGTGCGGCCCGACCCCCACATCAGAGGGGTATCTTCTCGCCCAACGAGACGTTGGAATGGGGTTTGACCAACATTATTTCAGTGACCGGTCAAAGACTGCCTGTACGAGCCCTTAGAAATGGGGAGGGGTTTGACCTATATTATTTCTGTGACCGATGAAATTGGCGCCGACGTTGGAAGGGGTTTAAACAACATTATTTCAGTGACCGGTCAAAGGGGTGCCTTCCTGCCTCCACGAGCCCTTGGAAAAGGGGAAGGGGTTTGACTAACCATATTTCAGTGACTGGTTAGATGGATGCCTTCCCACCCCTACAAGACCTTGGTAAAGGGAGGAAGTTTAACCGGCATTATTTCTGTGACCGGTCAAATGGATGCCTACCTGCCCCCACGATATGTTGGAAAGGGATTTGACCAACATTATTTCCGTGACTGGTCAAAGAAACGCCTTACCTCTCCCACAAGCCGTTGGAAAGGTTAGTGACCAACACTATTTTTGGGACCAGTCAAAGTGGTGCCTTCCCGCCCCCAAGAATCGTTGGAAATGGAAGTGGTTTGACCAACATTATTTCTATGACCGGCCAAAGAGGTGCTTTCCAGCCACCACGAAAACTTAGATAGGGGCAAGGGTTTGAACAACATTATTAATATGACCAGTTGCAGGTGATCCTTTCCGACCACACTTTGGTATGTTAAAAATATGTTCTTTACCAGTAACGGCAAAGAAATTTATTGCTGGTACCGGCAGAAAACTTTTTTGCCGGTACCAGCAGTCTATCCACTCCATATGAAATAATAATAATCAATATGATAAAATTGGACACTTCATAATAAAAACTTAAAAATAAAATTGCAGAATTAAAAAGGTTTTAATTTTTTAAATTTCTATTAATTTCTCTTTAAATTGGAGACTTCAAAATAATTTGGTAAAAATTCCTTTTTTTAAATTTCTTAATTATTCAAGCTTAATTTAAAGTATACAATTTTGAATATTTGAATTCAAAGTTATGCGCTAAAAAAAATGAGCCAATTTAAAGAATTTCAAAGATAAATTCGTTAAGAGCCTCGGTGGCTCAGTTGGTTAGACGCTCGGACTTCACCCCAGAGGTCCGGGGTTCGATCCCTGAGCCGGTACCTCTTGAAATTTTTCTATGTACCTTTACCGAGTTTCTGGTGGTTCGGAACCCACCTTAAGCTGTAGGTCCCCCTCCCACCACCAAAAAGGGTATGAGAGGTGTGTTAAGGAATAGGAAGAAGGTGAAAGAAAAAATGTAAACCCTTAGGGGACACATTAGAAGCTTCCAAGATAAATTCGTTGAATATTACAGTATTTCATATGACATGAAGTTACATTTAAAGGGATTAAACATCTATTTCTAATAAAACTAAGATAAGTAATAATTAACTAAATGTATGGATCTTCCCAGACCAGTGCCCCCCCCCCTCAGAATTTAAATACCTAAAATAAAATTTGTACAAATTTTATGTTTTGGAAACAATGGACATTTATTTTTACTTATTATCGAACGCGGTGTAATACTTTTGACTATTGCAATAAATACTAAGGAGAAATTTCCCACGTGGAAAATCCAAGTTTTTAAGATAAATTCTCCTCGTGAGTTATTTACTTTTTTCTCAGACTCGCAAGAGAAAGGATCTCATCTGAAACTCGGCAAATTTTCCTGTCACTGATGTGATCACGATGCACGTGCATCTCTATTTGATTTATGAAAATAAGACTCTAAGCAATTTGCGCACGTGTAACGACAGTTGCGGTATAATATACGCTTCCGACATTTCCAAGCAACCGCAAAGTTTATAAGGAAGTTATTTGCGATTTACGACGAGAAAACGCTGAAAAAAATGGAACAGTGTAAGTTATGTCAGAATTCCCTCCCGTTCTTCTCCGCTGATTTATAACGTTCGGTAGTGTAAAGAAAGTAGCAAAAAATGTTATGATTATGAAATCTCTTACGTCTGAGAAACTGAATAGGAAAATATTTTTTACTTTATTTTAACAATAGACTTATTAAAAATTGAAACGAATAACTACTAGTAAGAGTAAAAGTACGAGTAAGAGTAAATTATATTTCTTGCACAAAGAAATAGTGCTAATTTCTTTTCTAAACTTACGTTAATAAATAATTGAACAGTAATTCTTATAATCCACTCAATGCCTCATAAGTTTGATATGCTAGACAATGTTCTGAAATAATCGTCTCTAAACATTATTCATAATAAAAGCCTAATTGCGCTTGACAAGTGGAAAAATTTGTTAAGAGAAAGTAAACTTTTGATTTACGAAACAATTATAATGAGATGATTTTCATAATAAATCACATTGCAGTAACGACAAGAAATCATTAGCCACATGTTTCCGGTTGTAAATCATATGAATCTCTCGCTTCGGGCTAAATGAGAAAGAAGATACCTTATGTGACGCTCAAGTGCTGCGTGAAAGTGATTTGGCAATCGGTCCGCGGCAAATACATGGGACCAGTTTTGCTGGGAAAAGAGAGTCGCGAGTAAGGTGATCCGCGATGATCACGATTGCAACCTATACACCTTGGCCGTGAAGAATGCGTCTCTTTTCTTCGGCGTGGAGGCCATAGGCCTCGAATCTTGCACCGGAAGTTGAACGTTAATGTAGCGAATGACTCAAGTAGAAATAAAAAAGTACACACAACAATTCTTCAGGATTGTAATCCTTTCATTTCAACTGCCAGAGTAAGCAAAGGATCTTATATATTATTATTATTGCTGACATTTTTGGCAGTAAGTGCATAATTTAACAGGTTCTCAGACTGAACAAGATTACAGCTTGATAGTGTCAACAAAACGTTAATTTTAAATCCTTCCAAGTCGTAAAACCAGAGTACATAATTGATTAATTCCAGTTTCCTCAAAGGTTGATAAACGATTGCGATTCGATGACACAATAAATTTTCTCAACAGGTAAGAGGATTATAAATCTACACAAAGTTTTACATGCTACACATAATATACTTTATGTACTCTTCTATCGCGTATGTGTATATATACATACATTATTCAGAACTTGCTGCCTAAGTATCTTCGATCTACGAGGACCGATGCGATCGTAAATCCGCATCTTCAGGAGTGACATTGCAATGGTGAGTATATACGCGTGACCACTCATAGTTATAAACATGAGTTTGCGAGTTAGGCATTGTATACACTGTACATATGTTGTGCATTACGGTCGGTGAGTAGTCAGTTGTAAATCAAACTTGAGCGACGTGATATTCGATGAACGATGGTTGTTGATAACGAATATAAAGACTTGCAGACAGTTGCAGGATGAGCAAAGGGAAAAAACCAGTCGACAATATGAGAGACCACTTTCTCCATGCAGATCGGAATGTCTTTCACTTGCTCGCAGATTGCTCATCCTTACTTCTACGGTAAACAAAATCCAAGATTATCTCTAACTTTTACAGAGCAAAATAAGGTTTGAATAAACAAACTTCTTATAAATTTACAAAATTGTATCACCAGGAACTAAACATGGCAAAAGGTCAAACACGCATGCACATATTTACACTAAAAAAGGAAAGAACCTCTAAATCTCCTTCTTTTTCTCTCGTGTTTCTTTATTTTTATTGTTATAAATCACTAAACAGAAAATATTTTTTAAAATTCACCAATGTTTTGGTGTTTATCCAACACCTTTATAAAGGCGATAGAAAAACATAAATAATATATATTTTAAACGCATTAGAAGCCACAAGAAAACTAAGTAAAAAGAGGATTTTAGATATTAATAATCATACCATCAAAACAAGTACTTAATTTCAACAAATCACTTTTCAAATGTATAATCTTTTTCCTTCTTTAATATAAATCATTTTAGCATTCGTTTATTTGTTCTTGGAAAGTAAATTGTGATAATAGAACCTTATATGAAGATTACTAAAATTACAATCTACACCTATTCCGAATATAGAAGAAGTGTTCTGATCAGGATATTTTTGTTGTTAAAATTTTACATCATAAAAGCGATAAGAGAAAGAGAGAGTTTATAGAAACGCTTAATATTAAAAAGGCAAAAAACTTTAAAGAATAATTTAGAGAAATTAAATCATAGTTGCGATAGTATAGGATTAGTTTCAAATGTATATTATTCAAAGTTAATAGCATGAACTTAAAATAGAGTTGTCAAAAAAAGCATAGTTTGAATTTTGTTTACGGCAGTGACTTATTTTGTGAATTTTTTTAATACTTCTGGGAATGTAACTTATGCATTGCTTTTTTATTTTGGACCCCTCCTCTTTCCATCACACCCCAAATAAAAAATGAACTATGAAAAATTACATAAAAAATGAATAATGACAGTCTAAGAGCCGGAAGATATTTTTGCAGAGTCCGTGTCTTCAGAAGAAACATTGTTCTGTACAATTAGCACATCAGGAGGAGGGCCGAACGAGCTAGAGATATTAATTTTTTTTAATTTTTCCACGCCGCCTAAGCTTTGTCTATATTTTTATACTTATTATTGGCAAAAGCAGAAAAAAAATTTGGGTTGAAAGCCTACTGCAAAAACACCCGGCTGTGGCATGGGTGTAACCATATGTCAGTCATATTTAGTGTGCAGAATTTGTGAAAATAAAACCAAGAATTCAACGACAAAATTTGGAGTAGAAAAGTGGAGAGAAAACATTTCCTAAACAGAAAATAAAAAAATTTAGTTTTTGGACAAAAATAAAAAAGAGAAAAGAAAAATGAGAAAGCAACCAACAAAATCCCCTTCCTTCTCTTTTTTATTTATTTCGCGATTTTTATTTTTATTATTATCAAATCACAATAAAAAAACATTTGTAAAAAATAATCCCCAACGTTTGATTTAATTCTCGGGTGCCAGAAAGAGAGCATCGTGGTTTCGTTGTTGTTCGTGCCTGCTCGAATAACAAAATTTAACGTAAAGTAAATGACATACTTTTACACTTTTTTATAGCAAATTTGAGGTGAAAATAAAAATAAAGACATTTTCTGAAGAATCGCCTAAAATGCATTACGACGCTCCGACTATTACGAACAGTATGTTCCACACAACACTTCATTATGGTTAAGAGGGTGGTGTTCATACAATTCGGGACAGGGAAAGGGGGCATTGGTTTAATTGAATATTACGCCTTCTACTTTTATATTTGTCAAAAATGAAGGTTTTCTCCATATTATTCTTATGACGAAAATGAGCTATTGGCGCAAACATAATTCGATCTTTGATTTAGGTTTAGATCTTTGTTATAGAAAACATTCGAATTCTAAACGAATCGAAAGATTCAGTGATTTTAATAAATTTATAATAAACCCAATAATAACATTTATTTTAATTTTAGTCTTTACTCCCAAAACTTGACTCTATTTAAAGTACTAACCTTTATGTTTCAAACAGTAAGTTTCAAACCCCATTCTAAACTAACTCCAGAAAGTAAGACCCAAAACCTTAAGTCCAAGAAATAAGTCCCAAACATCTCAAGCAACTTCGTTTTCTCATGGATGACAATCGTCCTCAATTTTTATTTTGTATATTTGCATGTCTGCTTATCCAATTATCTTTATTTTTGGACTTAGAGTTCAAGTTGGAACCTCAAGAGGAACTTCAATTTTGATTGAATGTAAATTTAATTTCTTCATTTTTAAATTTTCGTAACACAATGTCTGTCCGGCTAGTTAGAAATAAATTTCACATTGATTTGATGATAAGATATTCAATTGGAATGAGCACGGTATATACAGTACGCCTAAATTGACTATAATTTATGAAATTGATTGTAAGTTTCTATTGTCATTAGATTGTATAACGTTTTCTCTTTTACTTCTCTGAGCATATTACACCCAAGTTCAACAAACTTGAATCAGAATATGCTAGCTATTATAAAAGTAAAATTATAAAAAGAGAGACGTTCTCTTTGAAGCATATCTGCCAGAAACTTGAATTAATTTAATTTGTTTAAGTATATCTTACTGCAAAACGTGATTCGGCTATGAGCGACACTTAACTGCAGGAGCTACGCAAGAGTGAGCAAAGACGTTGAACGATGCTTGTAAAGACTGGATTCCCCTTAAGATTTCCTGATGCCTAAGCTACCTTCATGGACAGAAGGTCGCACCTCGCTGTCGAAGGTACATGAAAAAAACTAACGTGCCTGTGGTGCAATTTCACATTGGCTGGATAAGCATCTCACTGAATCTCGATCACATCTTGCAAATAATTCTGCAAAATGATGCTTCAAATTACGTTAAATCTACCTCAACTTTTCCAGATTAAGGAACTCGCACTACGAAATACCTTTGAAGTGTAATCAATTTTTGTTAGGCAATTATTTTTTTACGGTTGATCAGACGTAATACATTTTAGGCCTAAGTTATAGATTCAAATAAGGAAAATATATCACTTGGTAAATGGATCGTAACTATAAAATTTTATCTTGAAATATTAGTATTTTTAAAGTAGATAAGAAATTTCTATTCTTAAATATTTTTTTTATATGAGTCCTTTCACTCAGAGAGGGCGATGACATTTCCTCTCGATTTGGTGAAGATATAGATCAGTATCACTCGCCTCAACCTCTTGAAAAAGTATGTATGTATGTATAGTCACTCAAATCCTAAAGACTTCAGTTCATTCGCTTGAATCGCAAAACTTTCTCCTGCCAGAATATATTCTCTAAATATTCCTCCCATCTCTTCCGAACTTTAGTTTTTAACGGAATTTATTCCAGAAAGCGTTCTAGTGACACTCGTGATGTCATTTGGAAAGTGAGAGTGATACAAAGATCAATAGGAGCGACGTGACGGTGAATGGACTCGAATGAATTTGGTTAACTGATGAGACGAATTAGTTACAAGTATGTTTAACATCAATAATCAGTGTCGTATTTACATCAGAGGCCAAGAAGACCATGTCCTAGGCCGTAGGGTAGCAAATTTTTAGGAGTGGCACAGCAGCTTTAATTCTTTTATGAAACCCAAATTCGACTCTGTCAATAAAGGGCTGTTCATAAATTATGCAAAAGCTTTTGGGTGAAGTGGATTCGGGAAACTGTTATGATCGGTTACATATATGGCACGGGGGGGGGGGGGGGGGTAATGGATAATGGTGCGTAATATTTTTCCCAAAACAACCAATTATAGAAAATCTTTATTGAT
>JAAAKG020132929.1:0-14342 GCA_010014905.2 Druon quercuslanigerum
CTCAGGGTGCACGAGACTTTTGCCGGATCGCCGTATTGATTTCGTCACAGACTGTAACCACCTATCTCATGGTAGTGTGACGTGGTTATGGCTGAAATTTTTACCGCGATTTTGCTGGGATCGGGTGCAAATGTTCAGATTAGCACCCGATCCCGGCGTAATCCTGCTGTTGTCCTTATGACCAATATTTTAACTATATATATATATATATATATAATTTATTATATATTTATGAGATAATCGTGGAAAATAAAATTGTTATTCTTTCAAACTGATAGTGATAATAATAGAATTTCATATAAGTATTTTTATTTATTTTGTCACAGATAGAGGATAAGGAAAAGAAAAATGAAACTAAGGCCCAACTAGGAATAAAGAAACCTCCACAAAAGTTCTACAGTTCTGATGAAATGCGTCGAGTCGTTCCAATCATAGATACGGAATTAAAGAAGAAAATCGAAAAAGCGGACATCGTTTCAAAGGATAAGAAAGACGGAATAAAGAAACAACCGAAGGTAAGCGACTTTACTTATTTCGTTAATATTTTATATCTTGTGTTGGCTATAAATCTTTTCTCTAAGTCTCATCAGATAAATTTTTCATTTTTCATTATAGGTGAAGAAAGAAATAAAGGAGGAGAAAGATGAATTTGATGCATTGGTTGAAAACAATGCTAAAAGTCTGGACGATAGGCTCGGAAATTCCCCAGAAAAAATAGAAAAGAAAGCAGGCAAGAAAGGAGGTATGTATATTAAAATGATTATACATATTTGTTGAAAATAATTAAAAAGAAATAATCTGTTTTTAATACGATGGTTTTAATTAAACTTTGATCTTAAAGGTGGTAAACAAACAACGTTACCCTTTAAACCAATCAAAAAAGGCAAAAAGAAAGATGCCAGCAGTGATGAAAGCGATGATGATATTGATTTCGGAAGTCTTTCACCTCCCCGAGCTCGAACAAAACGTAGGTTAATTTAATTTATTTGAATGCGCATTACGTTGAACTAAGTTTAAGTCAATTTAATTTTTGAAATTAAGACAGGTAATTATATTTTTGCATTGAAATTAATCTTGCAGCCAGTTCAGAAGAATTATTCGACTCTTTGGTTAGTCATTCTCCAGATGAAAAGCCATCGAGGGGCTCTGTTTTGTCATCTAGTGAAGATTCACCTGTGAAGCCTACAGCTAAAAAAGGTAAGAAATTTGCGTTCTTAACATTGTATTCTCTAATCAATGTGAATGTTTTTATTCAATTTAAAAATATAAACATCAAATACATACGTGCCAATTTTTTAAATACAATTTTTGTGCTAATTAATTAGCTTCTAAGAAGAAACCCGAAAATGGAGGTGGAAAGGGGGGACCTAAGAGACCCAGGAAAAAGAAGGCTGCGAAATCGTCTGGCTCTGAGTCTGACGATATTTTCGAGGTGAAAAGCAGCCCTGTAAGTAATGTTTTATAATATTTATTATATTTTCTATCATTTAAAGCATAAATTTATGGTAAACACTATTAGTGCACTATGAGTAATCTGGGTAGTGTTTGAATACATAATATTCATAATGGTCATTTTACTTGATAAAATTAAAAGCAAAATGAATGCGTTTGCTACATAATGTTTAATAAAATTTTAGCATTTGGACCAGAAAGAAAGGAATTTGTAAGAATTCCCGATTTTTTATTTTATTTTGAAACCCGTATTTTTTTAAAGTGCAAATACGATCGTTGTTCACTAGTAGCACCGCGACAGAAAATTCTTACATTTTTTTTTACTATTTTGGCAATTGGCTTAAATTTGAAGTTTTTCCAATGTTGACAGATATACGCTAAAATATAGTGCACATAAAAAGGTTAATTTAACTGAAACTGTTTTTATCGGTAAATATGAACAATTCTCTATAAGGTTTAGTATTGATGTCCTAGTTATTTAATGAAGATAGGAGCCTAAGAAACTGTAAAAAATATCCCCCCCCCCTCTTGTTGTACGTAATTTTTAGATTCCACAAATGATTTGCTAGTTATTGCTAGTAGATTCAGGCAGGATGTCCGTGAACTTAATTTTCAAAATCCTTGATCATTAACAGGGTGGCCACATGTCAGGGAAGTCAGGGAAATGCCAGGGGAAAAAAAAGTTTGTCAGGGAAATGTCAGGAACATGAAGTAGCTGCCAGGGAAAATAGAAATTGATATGTTTTTTTAATATTTTGGAAACACTTCCTAATTAAATATAAATATTTTTTCAATGTCCATTCATTAAAAATGGAATCGGATTCTTAGTTTATTTTTAGTTATTTATTTATTAACAGTTTGGATACATGTCCTTTAGTTATTTAATCAGGGCATACAACTTAAAGGCACCACTAGCAAAAAACAAAATGTCTTATAATGCATATTTCTTGGCTATTTTGTACAAAAAAAATTTATTTGGTCTATTAGTTTCAGAGAAAACAGGGCGGTGCTAGCTTGCCGTCAACTCACCGGCGCCCTCTACAAAAATCATTAAATTAACAAAATGACTAGGTTAGCTTTTCTGCTTTCCAATGTGCTATGAATCGGTTTTTTAAAATCAACCCTTATTTAAACAATTGCCCCCTGCCCATGTAGGAATCCAATCAGGAATCCGGCCGGATAGCCCTGGTTTAAACCGGGTGCTGATCGGGGAAAAATTCCGCTATCCGACCAGCCACAAAGCGGTTAAAAATTTTTGCTGCAGACGAGAAATTGGTATCTTTTAACGATCATTTGTTAAGAATGCGGTGAAGTTTAAAATTCAAATCAAGTTAACCAATTCTGCCATGAAAATTGGAATAGAATTTAAATCTCTGATGATTGAATCTCGTAGCAATTTGGAAACCACGTGGTAATTTAAGGTTAGGAAGGAAGAAAGGAAGAAAGGAAAAAATGTATACACAACAGTATATTTTAATGGTAAATAATTATTCACGCACTAAGTGGGCGTTTCGAAATAATTACTGAAATAAGGTTGATTTTAATTTGGAGTAAATTTAATGCCAGGCTAAGCATTGTCTGAAAATAGAGACATTTATAAAAAAAAATTAACATTTTAACTGTTGCACATAGCAGAATCGATAGCAGTTTTATTTAAAAATTTAAATCATTCGAAAAAATTTAATGTTTTTTTGTAAGAATTTGCAAAAGCTCATTTAACATCCATAATTACGTCTTTGATAATGTTACGGCTCTTAAAAAATGTGTAATTTCTACAAAAACATGAACCTGACCAGTGCCCGGTCGGCTCCCAACCGTGGGATATAACCAGGGTTGGCCCGGCCACTAACAGTCCGGCTCCGAACTACGTGATTCCAGAAAAATGTAGCCCGGCCGGCTCCCGCCCGGTTCCTGTCCATGAAACCCAGCCAGGGGTAGCCCGGCCGGGCTCCGACCAGAAACCTTATTGTCCTAGGGTCAACCGGGGAAATTTCTACACGGGTGTAATTTAAAAAATGACTAGGCTCGATTTTTTTGCTATTTATTTGCTTACCAATGTGATATGAAACACTTTTGTAAAGTTAACCCTTATACAAAAAAGCAACACCCTGTAATGAAAAGACGATATCTACATAGATGGAACTTACTTATCAAATAGTAGCATGGTACTTTCAAGCGTAATTATTTCTCACCCTTCATCGTTACAAAAATAACCCCCATAATGTATAAGCGAAAATTGCAACATATTTTATCAAAATTAGTTTCCAGTCTATGTGTGTATATTCAAAAAATATAATTTTCCTTTTTCAATGCATCTTTTAATGCATTTAAGCAACTTCAAGCACAGCAACTATTCTTGAAGATAAGTTGAAATAATTTAAAACCCCTAAAAAGCACTCGTGTGACTAGAGATGCTGGGGATCCGCATGTATGTTGCAAAATACATTTTGGCTTTTATCTATGTAATAACAGATGAGAACCATTTGCTCAAATCACATTCAGAAAAAAATGCATCCCGTCATATAGATAGTTGTCGCATAATACCAATCAAATTAAGACTAGCTTCACGATAAGGGCTCTTTTGTAGGGTCACAAAAATTGGTCACTTACAGCATTGAGTCGATAAAAAATCAAGTGACCGATCTACCTGGATAAGGTTGAACTTGTATGGGTTACACTAATGCAGGTGTCCAGAAATGTAAATAGTCTACTAGAAATCAAATTCAGACGAATTTCACGGTAAGGGTAGTTTTCTGGGGATACTAAAAATTGATTGCTTATAGCATTGAGCCGATAAAAAAATCATGTGACCGATCTACATGGATAAGTTCGAAATTTCAGGAGTTTCAATAGTTTCAATAGTAGCAGAGTCGAAAACATTCTTGAAAGTCTTCTTATCAAATTTAGTCATAATTCACGTTAGGGGTGCTTTCCTGGGATAGTTGGAACATGAATCCTTACCATGTTAACCCGCTGGAAAAATCGTGAAACCGAACAATCTTAATAAAATCGAATCTTCACAAGTTCGAATCTTGAATATTTATTGGCAGAAACACCAAGACCCTGAATGTCAAGGAGATAATAAATCGGCGACTTGGTATTATGTATCAGTTATGTACAGAATGGGATGCATTTTTTTGTGAATGTGAATTTGGAAAATGGTTCTCATAGGTTATTAAACAAATAAAAGTCAAAATGTATTTGACAGCATACATGTAGATCCCCAACATCCCTAGTCACACGATGTCGTTTTAGTTTTAAAATGGTTTCAAATTATCTTTAAAAGTAGTTTTAATAACTATTTGAACAAATTCTTTCAGAAAGAATCTGCGCTTAAAATTGTTTCAATCATTCTGAAAATTTATATTGTTCATTATATAAAAATGGATTTTTCTCGTTATTAATTTTTGTGCTGGAAGTTGTTTGAGGGCATTAAAAGGTGCATCGAAAAAGGTAAAATATATTTTTTGAATACACGCACATGGTCTAGAAGATTATTTTGATAAAAGATGTTGCCATTTTAGCTTATGCATTACGGGGATTATTTTGTAACGATTCGGGGTGAGAAATAATTTTGCTTGAAAGTATCATGTTACTATTTTATAATTAAGTTCCATCTATGCAGATATCGTATTTTTGCAGTACGTGTTTTCATTAAAGGGTGTTGCTTTTTATATAAGGGTTAATTTTACAAAAGCGATTGATTTGGCATTAGAAAATAAAGAAAGAGAAAAAAAGTCCCAACAGTTAATGTATAAAGTTATTGCCATCAGTCAGCTGGTTTGTATTCTGATACAAATACGGGGGTTGTTTTTGTAACGATTAGGGGTGAAGAATAACTTTATACCTAATTTATGTACCGTGTTTTTAAACTATTTTCCATTGAGATAGTTTCTTTTTTTAAAATACATTTTTGCATCACAGGGGGTTGCTTTTTAAAATAAGGTTTGTTATTACAAAAGCCATTCATAGCACATTGGAAAGCAAAAAAATGTAACCTAGTCATCTTTTTAAATCTAATGATTTTGGTAGAGGGCACCGCTGAGTTGACGGAAAGCTAACGTTGGTTTGCTTTCGCAAGAACTAATACAGAAAAAAAAAATTTTTTTAATAGCAAAAAAATATGCATTATATGACGTTTTGTTGTTCGTAAGTGACGCCGCTAAGTTGTCTGACCTTCATTGACAATAGAAGGGTCGTATGGTCCAATTTGGACCTTTGTGACATTCAAAACGCTGCTGCCCCCTTTAAAGTTTTTTTGGGTCGCCAATGTTTTATGACTTTTCCTATGATTGGATACAAAAAGAAACATTAAATTGCTTAAAACTGTGAAAATGTGACTGGCGTCCAATTTGGACCCTTCGGCTTTTTAACGAAATACATGAATTTTCAACAAAATAATAATATTTTTAAGATGATAGATGAATTTTCACCCTAAAAAGATAAATTCCCAACAAAAAATGTCATAGTTTATATTTCACTCAAAAACTATGAAATTTATTTTAAAAAAACAGAATTTTAAAACTAAAAATTACCAATTTTCAACAAATAAATATTTTTCACTCCAGGAAAAAATTTATCTAAATTTTTCTACCTTCAAATAGATGAATTTTTTCATCAAAAAGATAAATTTTCAAAAAAATAGTTGAGTTTTCTGTTAAAAATGATTTCTGTTGACTTTCCGCGATCAAAATATGAGTTTTTACACAAGATATAAGTTTTTACAAAAAAATTGAATTTTTAATCCAAAAAGACGAGTTTTGTTCAACCATAAAGGATGATTTTTTAACAAAATAGTTGAATTCCCTACCAAATAGTTGCATTTTGATGCAAGAAAGATTAAATGTATACTAAAAGAGATCAATCTTTAATAAATAAACAACAAATTCAGTTTTTTTTTAAGTAATATAAATTTTGAACAAAATATAAATTTTCAATAAAACAATAGAATTTTCAATCAAACAGTTTTAGCTTCGTTTAAGAAAGATGAAGTTTCTCTTAAAACAGTTGAATTTTTGTATGTAAAGCAGAAAAAAAATAAAAAAAAAATAGTTAAATTTTTACCCAGAAAGATTGCAGTTCTATTTTTAACGCAAACATATTTAACTTAAACAAAAAGTCAATTTTCTACGAAATAGGGTAATTTTCAACCAAAAAGTATAAATTTTTAACAAAATTGTTGCATTATTATCCAAGAAAGATGAAATTTCTGCTGAAGCAGATGAATTTGCTGTAGCGGTAACATTTTATATTTTGGAGACCGAGAATATGTATAGAAATGGGGTTTCTTTGAGGAAAATTAAAGCTTATTCCTTAAGATAGATTCTAGCTTCATGGCTTCTCTCTAATTCTTAGTATTTGAAACATTATTTGTCCATATAAATGAGAAAGTGCGCTCATACAAATAAAATGTCGCTGGTGTAACGAGTAAGGCTTCTTACAAAATATGTTTAAATTAATTAAATACATTATAGGTTATATGCATTATATGAATGCCCTCACAAGTGTCGAAGCAAAAATCCCATGCACTTCAATCATTATTTTTTTAAAAAAGCTTATATTTTTTTTTTTTTTTTTTTTTTTTTTTTTTTTTTTTTTTTTTTTTTTTTTTTTCATTTCTTCCATCTTAGAAGGTTCTATTGGCTCGCGTTACATTTTTACACGCCCTCAAACATGACAAAACACACGCTTGTATGAAACTTTTTTACCCCGTTTTTTCTCAAAAATTAGAGCCAATTCTTCATGTCGGACAGTGTAATCGTTCCAAGTACTATGTCGGTCACTTAATTAAAATCTTCGAAGACAACAGGATCCAAAAATACATGACTATTTTCACCATAGCACCAGTCGTCAAAACTTCAAGTGGGGAAGCACACACTTTTGTGTAAGCGCATAATGCATGACACATTGTGCTATTTCATACCCAGACACACGAGGAGGTTATTGAACAAAAAATCACTTACTTTTTTAAGTAGTATAGTATCTGTCCACAAAAAACACAGTTTTCGCTATTCTCACGTTAACACTTGACTCTCTCGCTCTCACTCTTTGTGTCTGTAGAAATAGAAATAAAAAATAATGATCAATGTAACTCTTGAAATTACAGAAAATAATTAATGTCATTATTGTCAAGATAGAAAATAAATTAAAAAAAATGTTTAATTATTTTTTTCTGAAATAAGATCTTAACGTCTCTCCACTGGGAATCGAACCACATAGTAGACTGGCCGAAGTCCCAATTAATTCTCTGAATTATTTTCAGCAATTTTTACCACAATTTCGTCGAACACAATAATTAATGCTAATAATAACTAATTTAAGTTTTGTAGTGAAAAATAAAAAACGAATTTTTGTATTAATTGCAGGTAAAGAAACGCAAGAAGAAGTCCGAATCCGAAGATGAAAATATGTCAGATAGTTCACCACCACCGCGCACAACCGCGAGACGTGCTGCTCGAAAGCCAGTCTCGTATGCACTCAAATCTGATGACGAGTCATCTGAATCAGAGTTAGAATTAATGTAAGAGCATTACCATAGGTATGCAGAGTGCAAAGGACCTAATGAGTCAATGTTCAATTGGCATTCCACTTCAGAATTTCGCACTTGAGGGACGTTTACCTAGATCGATTTGCCCAGTTTATATTTCTAATTCATATGTGTATTAACGGAAGTACACTTACTAGGCAAGTAACTTACCGAAACAGTATGTAAAGTTTTACAGTTTTAATCACTATGTAAAAAAGAGATAAGTACGACGTCTCTTATTGCGGATAAACTTTTACAATTGTTCATAATGGCGCTTGAACTTTAGAACATTACGATTTTACTAACAGGTCATTATAGTGAATCGATAAGATGAGTAATCGTCATCATAATCATCGTTTAATAATTAATTTTAGCGTTTTTATGCATTTTTAGATTCAGATTCGATGTGTCGATTAGTTATACACTGCTGATAGTGATTTTTTAATGTCGCTTCTTAACTATCTGCGTCGTTACATACGTATTTAATTTGACGAGGTTTTCGGTTCGAGCCGTTGTGAACTCGATCTTATTATTATTATTATTATTATTATTGCATAGATAAACTCAAACGCAATTTAAAAAGATCTCATACGTGAATTCTCTTTTTCTACGATATAATTAGAGATTAGGCATTTTTTATTTGCCTTGATTATCATTTAATTCGTTTTTTTCCCAGCGATGAGATTAATTTCACGATTGTCAAAACATATTGTACTACAATATTTAACGGTCTTAATGACTGAAGAAAGCTCGAAATTATAATTAATAAATGTGTTTGTACGGAAGTTATATTGTTTATTCTTATTTAAATAGAAACTTCTGCCTCAATCATTAATTTTAATTCTATTTTTAGAAATAATTATTATCGGTATTATTATATTTTATCAAGCAGTCGATTGTTCCAAATACAATTGATGTGGAATTTGAATCTTTTTGAGGTCACTATCCGAGATAAAAGTTCAATAGTGTCTCAAATTCGCAGCGGCAACAGGATAAGGACACCAGAACATTACCGAATTTCTTTTTTGATCGAGAATATTTTAATCCGTTAGTTATGATTCCAATAAAATTTCCAATGAGAAATTTGACAGTTTAAAGCGTTACTAATTTTACGTTTTGCATGTAAGTTTTGAAGTCATCGATATTAAATAATTATAAATGGACAGAACACCGATCAAATAATTTTGTTAATCAAGGAAAGTCAGGGATTAAAAAGAAACTCTTAAAAGTCATTGCATTTTTATAAAAGGCATTCTAAATTATGGGCAAGAGACAAGAATTGTCAATTTTGAATACGATTTTGAGTTTGTCTTATTCCATTTATAAAATATTCTATATTAAAAAATTTTATAAGATGCAAATGTTGGTCTTTAAATATTAATGATAAAGTAATTTTGAAAATGAACTTTAGCGGCCATCTTGATTACTGTCGATTTATATATCGATTAAGCTCAACCTCATATCTGGCTCAAAACAAGGATCTGGCACTCCTGATTTTGTTGTCGGTTTCGTTTCTGTTATACCCTATGATTATTTTGAGGTTAGAAATCAAAAATCGCTAGTCCCATTTTTTTTTACAAAAATCCATTTTTTCCCATCTACACCTAGATTTGAGCCCAAATAAATATCTTTCAAAATAAGGGTTTTCTTAAATATGCTAAGACTATGTTACTGCAGCGCAAAAAGAATGCTTAATCTATTTAAATATTTTTTCTTCTTCAAGAAATGAGGGTTCCAACATTTTCAAACATTTTTTCGTAAGAAAATAAGAACAGTGAAGTCTCTCCTATTTCTCGTTCCCCCTATTTCACATGGTTATTTCCATTTACGCAGTTTGGACACCCCCACCACGATCCCTGTACGCCTTGCTCCGCGTCAGTGGCTGATCAATTAAAAAAGAGGATCGAGAAGCCCGCGTTGGTTTGAATTGAGTGTTTAGCTTGACATCATGGAAATGAAAACAAGTTTTTCGAGAAAATATTCAAAACGTATGTCATAAATATAGGAGTAGTAAAATTTCTCAAGTATGAAATCTATTTTCTCTAATCCTGTTCCACTCTTTTGTCAATTGACAACCTTTCAGTGTCACGAAATAAAAAATCCAAAATTTCAGGTTAGTGAAAGTTTAACCTCAAATTTCTGACAGTTGCTTGCATTTCGTAAAACTGAAAGCCCTTCAAGTGATAAAACGATCAAGAAACAGATTGGCGCTAATACGTTATACGCTTGCAGACTTATGCATTCCAGCAGTTCTAGGACTTAATAAATCGTGAAGCACTGGGAGTCGGGTGTATTCATCCGTATTATTATGGATAGTATTTATTGATTTCAAATAGACCCAAGCTTTTCGGCACATGCGCAGTTGAAACAGTTGCTTTCAGCGCCCTCCGTGGTACAAGGCTGTGCAGCCAATGATCGTCTCGTGATGAAACCAAAGATATTATAATATCTTTGATGAAACTAACTTGCGGGTCACGTTACCGTCCAATACATGTCTTATAGAAACATATAGAGATGGACAAAAGGATATATAGAACCATATGGAGCCGTGTAGAAATTTTATAAATTCTATGTCTATATATGGTTCTATGTATCCTTTTGTTAATTTGCATAAGTTTCTATAAGGCATTTAATATAAGGTAGAGAAGGAGGCCCTCCAGAGTGGATATAAACAAATTATTTCGTTTCAAGGCCGGGAAAATAGGAGAGACTTCCCTGTACATTTATTTATTAAAATTTCCTTATAAGTAAAATGAGCTTTTAAGAACAAGATTGACATTGTTTAATATTTAAGTTATTAACTACGAGTAAAGGCGGTTATTTTCATCATCTACTCAACACACTTATTGAATAATGTAAATATTGTTCAAAGCTCAATTTTACTTCAGGCAATTTCGATAAACAACTTCTTTTTTGCGCAACAATCTCTTAAATTCTTGAGTACCATAATTTTGAAAAAAAAACTTTTTTTAATTGATTAAGCATTATTTGAAAATAACCGTACAGAACTAGACAACAACAAAAATTGCGATTTTTGAAGAAACCGAAAAAACATGATGTAAAGTCTAAATCACCATTTTAAGGTACATAAAAAAATTCCACTCAAGCAAAAATGTTACCTAGTTGAGGCCAAAAAATTTTGATAAGAAAAAGTTATTCAGTTTTGAGGAAATAGATGTGGAAGTTGACAATCTCAAAGTGACACAGACCACAAATTTCAAAGGGCGCGATCGCGGATAGCTGTAAACAATGTAATTTTAATTTTGTAATAAAAAAACTTGCTCCCGAGATATAGAGTTTTTGAATAAGCGTACAATAGTTTTGATCTAAAAAATGTAGGCAACCCCGAGTAAAATGTGCAAAAATGTTGAGGTTTGAATTTCACAGGTTTAGAAAATCGCTGGCTTTTGGTGGCGATTGAAAACCGAATGTTTAATTTTTCACAAAAATAAAAGCTATCCCGAGATATGGGGTCCAAATAATAATAAATGTTTGGTATAAAAAATTCAGTTCCGAGAAAATAAAACTTTGGTGTGACTGTACCGCACTGAGATATATGATTTTTTGGATCCTCACATCCCAGGTCATTAATATAAAGGTTCCCTCGGCGGTACATGATCGCCTACATGTTCCTGTACCCGTGTTCGTGTCTCAATTTCTTATGGTGACCCTATAACTTTTCTTGTACAAGATCTGATCCTGGTTATGGCAAATGAACTCATGTAGGTAAAGTTATGGGTTCTCGTACAGGGTTTTTCTAGCAGGACAACGTCCTGCTAGAATATCGAAAAGTCGATATTAAAGGATGTCGTCCACTCCCTCCATTTTCACATAAGAATAACACGGGTTTGTGCAAAAGCTCTATTTTTTACAAATATTAGACTGGAAGACGTAATTTTCATTAAAACTAGTGCTAATGGCAGGAACTTCTTTAAAATACTTCCTTGGCTGTGAAGTATGCGTTGCTTTTTTACCCTGAAAGTAATAGTTACAAAATATTTCCTTTTTGTTTTCGGGTACTAATTATTTATGATTTTTATACATTAAACAAGAATTTAAAAACAGTTATAGAAAAATTTTAAAGAATATTGGATACATAATAGAAAAACGTGAATTTTGTTTGAAGAAATCTCTTTTATTAAAATAAATACAAGAATAAATCAACAGTGATAAATAATACATATATACATATCAAAGATTATTGCTTAGACACTTTTGTGTGATATTGGTCCAAGACTAGAGTAGGCATGCAGTTTAAAATTACAGACTTTGGAATGCCTGCGTACTGGGAGAACAATTCCAGAAAATGTAATCCTGTTATTGCCTCCATCTCCCATTCACTAGTCAATTTCGAACTGAAAAGTAAAATGATTCAATGTATAAAACCAATTTCCTAACAAATATCTATTCCATAATTGTGTACGCTCTTCGTAACAGGGTCCATGTTATCAGTACGGTGTTCCATATGCCACTTTTGATAGAAGCAATTTTTTGTTGCAAAAGTATTTTAAAGTAGGGCAATTGGTCATGTGGCCACCTCATTTAAATATGCTCATATGAACGAAGACTCACAAATAAATGTAGTACTAATAAATAGGTTAGCGTAGTGTAGTGCGTTCAAATGCCAGAGTAAAGTAAAACTAGTAATGCTGAATGAGTAAGGAATTTAAGTGAAAAGCTGCTGAGTTCAGTAGTGTCCACGTGTTGAAAATTATATATTTTTTAATGGTTACGACATATTTAAAAAAAAGTTTAGTATTTCAATTGAATTGGGCGATTAAAACTAGACAATATTACTATTCTTACCTCAAAATAATGTCTTTAAGATTGATAAAGGGGTGACCAATCAAGGACTTCGCGAATTACGTGGAAACATAGTAATTGGTCACAATATCTATAAAAAAACTAATATCTTTGCAAAAATGCATTCAAAAGTGATTAAAATTGTGGAAAAGTATGTTTATAATTGTTTGCAATGTTGTCTACATATGTCAATTTTGTGTGATTTTTATAATTTGCCAAACTTGAAAAATTCCTCAAGTAGCCTACAATTGTACTGCTCTAATCACTTGGCCGCCCGCACTTTGAACGAGCGCGCCCTTATATCAAAAACTTATTTCCATTTAAGATAGGCCACGCACATTTTTATTTTAATCACTATTAGAATCTAGAATATCAGCTTCGGGATCTACGTCGTTTCATAGAAGTCCACAAACTCAATTCTCTCAAAAAGTTGACGTGATAGAAAGATTTCGCATTCAGATTCAACGACCAAAAATCTACGAAAAATACCTACTCTTGGTCCCGCGGGTAACAACGAACATTCTTATTTTATTAATCTTGATTTTGAAAATGCTTTTAAAACATAACAACTTCAAAATATGTATATAAAGTTTACCCACTTCCGATTTCTTCTGGAACATGAGCATGTTTCCAGAGATTAAGCGTAGTTTAAAGATTAACCTCTTATCGGAAACCCAAAATGGTGATTTCTGACCTTTAATTCTTTAATTGATCGACCACATGGACCCTTTTTCAGAAGGACGTGTTTACGTATACAAATAAATCATAAGGTATACGTGGTAATTGTTTAACTTTAGAAACTGGCGGTTCCAGTCATCAGAACAGCTATAGAGATTAAATTTTGACAATAACTTATGTGAAAAAAATGTTCTGAACATAAAAAATGAAATATCAAGACATTTGTTACAACGCGGCTGGCCAAGCATATTTTGTTAGTAATAACTTACCTGTCTACTGTTGTGTACGAGACAATATAATCACTTAAGTGACCAACGTAGTTCATCAAATGTAAATTGCCAAATTGTTGAAGAACAGTTTGAATCCCAACAGACAAAATTACTGAGTCCAGTGGATCTTGAATCTTTTTACTCAGGAGACTTGCTGCAAAAATTTGAATCCTGTATTATACAGATTTATAGAAGAATAAAATGGATTGAAGCATTTAATTAAATATTCTGATTTGAGTCAACGGAAGATTCTTTCTACCATTCGCAGATCAAAGATCTTTAGTGCAGACTTAATTTGCTACAAATTAAATTTAAGAAGTACACAAAGTCATTTAAGATCTGAAAAAAAATGTTTAATACAAATTTTGATGGCAAGAAAAATTCCTTTGATCCTGCTGACTAGTGAGCCACGAATCTTTCATTGACGGAAGAACGCCGTTTTTCCACAAAAATTTGTATTTAATGAATGTTTTTTCATATTTCAAAATATTTTGTGACCCGCGAATAATATTTAGAAAATAATCTTTTTTATTCTTCTTAGGAATTTATTTTTTTTTTACGACTTCTATAATTATTGTCTCTAGAGTTAAGTTGGCAGAAGTGTCGATGCGTAC